>CM057817.1:95857781-96057781 GCA_030067965.1 Latrodectus elegans | reverse complement strand
CATTTATTTTGAGTTTCCCATTAATCCGATGATCGATTGCAAGGGCCCAATTTTTAAAATCATTTATGAGAAATCACATTGGATATGTAAGCAGAAAATGATATAGAATAAGTCTGTTGATATAAATAAAATCATAACAGAAATTTATTAGATAAAAAAATACAAACGTAAGCAATATACTAAAGCTCTCACTTAAATCCCTTAATGAACAAATTAAATAGATATTTATTCAGTAATTCTTCAGGATAATGAATGTATTCTATTGGTGATGAATCTTCATTGTGTATTTTAATTTACTTTTTTTTAAATTAATCTACATTCAATAAACCAAAGTAATAGTAATCTCTCATGTTGTGATAAAAGAAAAATAAATTAAAAGTTTAAAATTTAAAAATCTTGTTTTTAAATGAACATTATTTGCCATTGACTCTCATCATTTTTTGTAAAATAAATTTAAAATACTTTATGATTTTTATGTATTTTACTCAGTACTTTATTAAAAAAAATCAAACGCAGAAAAATGTTTGGTTATAAATATAATTTAGATGCACTGTTTGATTATAATTTGTTTTTAAAATAAATAAAGTGATAGTTAAATATATAAAATTTTCTACATATTTGACAAATGTTAGTCAAACATGTGATATGATTAAGAATAAATTAAGTAAGGAACTAAGTTATAATTAATAGGAAAAATATATTTTGTACATTTATAAATACTCTAATAGAAATAACTATAATACAGAACAGGAACATGTATTTTTTTCAAAACTGCAAAAAAATTTCATACTTTAATTTTTAGAATTTTTTAACTAGCCGTATTATACTTTGTTATAATAATTTAATGAAATTGAATTTTTAAAGAGATATTATATTAGTTTTAAATTGGAAAGAGTGTTCCTCACTTTTTTTGTAAATAATTAAAAGTATTCGATTTTATATTACGAAGTACGCAGTTATTAAAATTGGCTAGATATCAAGTTGCTTCTTCTTCATATAATAATCACTTATAAAGTAGAACGTTTTGAAGCAATAATTTTTATCCTTGTTACGTCACTTCAACGAAAGCGTTGATTGGTCAGTGTCCAAACCCTTTCCTCCCAGTGGTTATCGGTAAGAGTTTTATATTTATAAAGATGGGTCCGGGAAATTAATGTTATTTTTCGTTTTCGCTGAACTGTTATTTTTTTTATTTACTGTGCCTAGAGACTTCAGTTTTTTATTATTATTCTTTGGATAATTTCTGGGAGAGGGATATCATAATATTTCGCTTAAGAAAATTTTTTTTAAATTTGTTTTCATTAAAAAGTTATTTTATTTTCAAAATGACCGAAGAAAAAAGTGGAGGAGTTTTGGGTTCAATAAAGTGGCAGGATGACCCGTATTTTTATAAGGTATTGTTGAACTTTGATTAATTAAGATTATTTTTAATTATATAAGGAACTTTATTATTTTGATTAAAACGACGATCTTAAGTATATCTTTGGATACAAATGGGGAAACTATATATCAATTGCTAGCTTCTGAAAATTTTGTTTAATACTTTATTATTCATATTTTCATATACGAAGTGTATTATCTTGATTTAATATTGAATTTTTTCTCTCTAAAGTAAATATTAAAACAAAGTTATAATTTTTATACTATTAATCAGTTATTATTTTAAAAACTTTGATTACAAATTGGGATAACATTTGCAATCAAGCCTCTTTTGATAAATTTTAATAAAAATTATGAATCGAAATGCATATTTCTTTTTTTTTTACTTAAAATTAATTTCTTGTTTAGTAAGATTTTTATTTCTACTCAAAGTTTTTGAAGATAGCTTCGTTTATCATGGGAGCTACAGAATTTGATTTTTGTTTTTTATCTTTAAATTTTCTGTTGAATATCATGAAAACTTTATATTATTATGTTTACTTTAATGATTATAACTCATAATTTATCAAACAAAGTGAAATATCATAAGCGTTTTAGTTAAGAAAGTGACACTTTGTTAAGTTAATATGTTAACTCTATTGCCGTACGCAGCTATTTTCCTTAAATGTTGTTAATTATTTTATTATTAAAATATTAAATAAATATGATTTTTACCCTATTTTGCATTCTACTAATTTTAAGTAAAACAAAAAAAATACTAATATATGAAATTATTATGTACACATTTAAGGTCTTATACATTAATTGACATAGAAATTAAAAGTTAAAATAATTGCGATCCAACATTTTCATCTGATTGGTCATTATATCAATTACACCTATTGATTTGCTTGCTCCATATTTACGAGAGATAATTTTTTGAAATCTAATTTGGAATAAAAATCAAGATTTAAATTTTTAATTAATTTAAGTTTGAAAATCAAATTTGATCTTTTATTTAATTTGATCCAACTATCTCTGAGTAATAAACATTTTAAAGAGCATCATAATATATGAGAAGAGATTGGAAACATTTTATGAAATGAGCTCAATTCCATAAAGATTTTATGAAAACAGAAATTTATTTACCGTTTTCAATGTAAAATTAACTATTTCAATTTTAAATAGGTCACTAATTTCTAAGAAATTAAATTTATAATATTTTTCCTTAAGTAGTATTTAATTCTTTAATTACATCTCACATTTAATGTTACGCAAATTTTAAATAATGAAGTTGTGGGAAATAATCTCAATATCATATTTACTACATTTCTTACAAACAGGTTCATAAAAAAATTTGCCTCCAATTATTTTCAGTAAAATTTATGGTTTTTATAAATATATTCTTATTTTTTTGTTGAACATTTTTCAATTTATTTAGTTCTTCTCATTTCAAAGAATTATATGAATTTTTTACTTTTCTTTAATGATATAAAAATTATAGGGATTCATCATTTTTGAAAAATATAATAAGTAAATAAGTTCGACGTAATTTTATTAAATGAATATTACCAGTTTATTAGAATAGAGATTTTTTTTCAGTGTACGTATTGAAGCCTTAAGTGACATTATTTATATCTTCAACGCTTAGGTCATTTTTAGAAAAAATAATTTTATATCTCTAAACTGGACGTTTTAAAAATTTAAAAGTCTACTCATTAAAAGAATTACAAAAGCACTGAAAAATAGGAATATTGAATTAAAAGTATTGAAACGAATTCAAAGTAATAATGAATCAACTTTATCTGTCAAAGTTTTGACTTTATCAATTCTCATCAGAATCAGTCATTCATCCCTTTATAATCAAGATTCACAGGCGAAAGTATAAACAAGCTTGGCATTAGGGAGAGGATCTGGAAGAACTACGGAAATTTTTATCGTTGTTTTATCAATGAATAAACTATTTATATCTCCTTTGCTTAGTGTTTTTCTCAATTTCGCTTCAACTTTATTGACTGTGTTAGTTTCATAAACTCATTAAAAATGACCTAATATTGATAAAATTTCTTTTGTTAAAGCTAAGCGATATAGAAAAGTAAAAATGTTTCCAAATTAAACTTGTCTTAGTTCCAATTTTGTGTTTTTGTAAATATGCTTATGTGAAGACTAAAAGTTGGGAATATTTAAATTATTTATAAAATGAACTGATGGGAGAATCGACAAATGAGATGTCTCCTCTTTCTTGCGAATTTATGCAGTTCGATACAGAAAAGATACTGTTGTTGTACTCATCCAGTTCATAAAATTAAGTTAAAACTGTTTTACTATTGTGACTACGTGAAATTTTCGGGAGAAACAATGGTATTTGACTGATACAAAATATTTTTCTTATCAGGATGTGTGACAAGTACATAAAACGATTTAGCAATAAAACTAAATGGGTTTTAAGATTTTTAAACTTTTCATCATTCAATTAGAAAATTAACTTAACATTCTTAACTTTAAGTAATCAAAACCATTTTAAGCAAATTAAATTTATGAAAAAAATAAGTAAATACCATATGCAAGTTTCCAAGCAATTAGTTTCTCTAGAAACGAAAAATAAGAAATTATGATGCAATTCTCTATTCATCACTCAATAACTCCATTTATATTATTTTTGTTATATAGATTCAAAAGAAAATAAGAATGTTGGGAATACGAATTTTTTAAAAAAAAATTCTTTCTTCTGGAGTGATCATTTTATTTGGATCAAAATAACAAAGTATTGCTGTATATATATATACACAGGGTGAGCCAAAAGTTCGTTACAATTTTAAAAATTCATAAAAAAAGAAGAAAGTAAGATAAAGAAATGTGGTTTGTAAGAAAGGGCTCACAAGGTTGTCAGATTTTTTTTTTTTTTTTTTGCAGCAAAAAAGTTTTAGTTAAAAAAGTCGCCTATAGATGGCAAACCGAAACACAATGAAAAGGACAACAGTACGCTCCATTCATTTATTCTGATAATAACAGTTGTTCAATATGACCTCCAGTACATTGTACGACACAACTAAGGCGACTCGCAACGCCCGTTACAGCTGAATGCAATATGTCGGAATGAATTGCAGAAACCACACAACAGATGGAATCTTTGAGTTCGGCCAATGTTGAAGGAGATGAACGGTACACACGTGATTTCAAATAGCCCCACAACCAGAAGTCGACCGGAGTGAGGTCGGGTGATCGTGGAGGCCATGCGATCTTGCAACCTCGACTGATAAGTCTCTCTTCACCAAAGGTACTCAAAAGGAATCATTTTACTGGATTGGCATAATGTGGTGGTGCGCCATCCTGCATAAAGTTTATTACAGATAACACTCCTTTTTGATTTAATGCGGGCACGACTTTGTCACGCGAAAGAGTGAGATAACGCTTAGCGGTTACTGTGCACGTTTTCCAGCCCAATCTGGTACACGGTTCTTCAAAGAAGAAAGGTCCGACAATGAAAGATGAGGTAATGCCACACCAGACTGTCAACTTGGCTGGATGCAGAGATTTCGTCGTGTATTCACGAGGATTAGATGTTGCCCATATACGAGTGTTATGGGTGTTTACATCCCCGTTTAGTGTGAAGTGCGCCTCATCCGTCCAGAAAACGTTGAACAACTACTGAGGGTTGTTTTCGATTCTTGCCATAGCCCACTCGGCAAATGATTCCCGAATAGCTGTGTCTCTCGGTTGTAACTCCTGCAGTGACTGCAGTTTGCAGGGATAGAGATGCAATATCCCGTGGAGGATACGTCGAATCGATGATTGAGGCACATCCAATTTTCTTCCAGCTTCGCGAGCACTGCTACTCCCAATGGACGATTCCGCCACTAAATCATTCATTGTGGTTTCCACCGCAGTAATTCGGATCTCCGCCAACGAGGGTCTTCCACTACGTGGCCGATCCTCCAAAGAGCCAGTTTCCTCGAACCTCTTGACAAGCTTGACTATTTCAGGACACGATTTGGGGCCTTTCTTCGTCTTCAGTCCTTTCGTCGTGCGAAATTTTCGCAACGCAATAGTTGCTGACTCTCCGTTCAAATCGAACAACTTCAGCAACAACGCTCGATCGGGTAATGATAACATTCTGAAAGCGAATGAGAAATTCTCGAGTATCACGGCCTTTTATCGCAAGATTAATTTGCATAATTCTGCTGAATCTCTCGATGTCAGCGTCATCTATACGTGACTTTTTTAAGTAAAACTTTTTTGCTGCTAAAAAAATCCGACTACCTTGTGAGCCCTTTCTTGCAAACCGCACTTCTTTATCTAACTTTCTTCTTTTTTTATGAAATTTTAAAATTGTAACGAACTTTTGGCTCACCCTGTATATATATATATATACAGGGTGTCCACTAAAGTCCCTTGCCACCCTCTTAACTTCGGAACGATTGCTGCTATATTCATAAAAGTGGTGTCTAGGTATATTAAAGCAGCCATGCGCTACTAAATAAAACAGACTACAGCGCTACCTGGTGGAAAACAGCGGAGTTAGCATTCCTATTTTGGAAACGGAACGAGATAGAGAGAAAAAGGGACTTACAAAGTTGTAGAGCATCCTCGTTTTAGTACGAAACGATACCTTGTAGGCATGAATATGAAGAATACAACGGTTAAAACGCGCATTTGTTATTTCGTGCTGTGACGTAGCACATCGTACGTGTGCATAATTAAAAGAACAAAAAATCGTTTGCACTCTTAAATTTTTCACTTTTATTTTTAAATGGGAAGAACGGAAGTTTTAAAAATAATTCCAACATTTCGAAGGCAGTTTGCAAATACGTAAGAAACGTCAAGCCTGTTAACCTGAGACAGCTCTAAAAGAGTCATCTTCTTGGGGATTTGGCATGTTGATGCTCATGATCATGGCTGAGTATTCCAAAGTTTATTATTGTGAGATGGTTTTACTGTACGGTGAATTTCGACGCAAGGCACGATCAGCAGCACGGTTGTACCGCAGTTTCCTTACAGGCCCGCATCTCCTTCTCATCAAACTATCCTAACTGTTGTAAAACGCTTAAAAGAGACAGGTTGCAGTACTAGTCAACCTCGATCTGGCAGACCAGCTAAGGTAGGACGGCAAGTTCAACCGGATGAAGTATTAGCATATACACTTGCATATCCGAAATGCGGTGAAAGAGAGATTAGACAACACTGTGGTCTCTCCAAATGTCAGGTTTGGAAAATCCTTAGCGAATCAGGTGCTCATCTATACCGACCAACGCCTGAACAGGTTTTAATGAACGAGGATGCCGAGCGACGCTATGCATAGTGCAACTTCGTCTTGAATCAGATAAAGGTCCAGCCAACATTCTTGGCAGATATAATGTGGGAGGATGAGGCATGCTTTTAACGGAATGGTAAATACAATAGGCAAAACGCATATTACTGGGCCCTGGAAAATCCTAAATGTTTCGTCGACGTTTAACATCAAATGCAGTATGCTATTAACGTTTGGTGTGCAATTTACAATAACAAGCTGATAGGACCAATATTCTACAAATGCACGCTAACGGGTGACAAATATTTACGATTGCTACAGAATGTATTACCCGATTTTGTGGAGAACCTGCCGTTGTTTAATCTTAAAAATCTATGGTTTCAACATGACGGCGTGCCTGCTCACAAGACATCTCCAGTGAAGCAATACCTTGTCAAGGAATTTGGCAACTAAATACTTGGGTATGGCGGTTTCGAAGAGTGGCCTCCACGCTCTCCTGATCTGACTCCACTGGACTTTTTCCTGTGGGGATACTTGAAACAGCAGGTGTATGCGACCCCTCCACACAATTTGCAGGACCTTAAACTTCGCATTACGGTCGCGTGTTCCAACGTGTCATGGTATATGCTCCAACGTGTACAACGTAATCTTCAAGCGAGGATCCAAATGTGCATTGCAGCTGACGGTGAGAAGTTTGAACATCTTAAATAAAGTATATCGTTATAATTATTTCCTTTTTTCTTTCTTAGATCGTTTTGTGACATCACAGCATGAAACAATAAGTGCGTGTTTTAACCGTTGTATTCTTCGCATTAATGCCTACAATGTATCTTTTCGAACTAAATCGAGGATGCTCTACAACTTTGCTAGTCACTTTTTCTCTCTATCTCGATCCGTTTTCGAAATAGGAATGCTAACTCCGCTGTTTTCCACCAGGTGTCGCTTTAGTCTGTTTTATTCAATAGCGCATGGCTGCTTTACGATACCTAGACACCACTTTTACAAATATAGCAGCAGCTGTTCCGAAGTTAAAAGTGTGGATAGGGACTTTAATGGACACCCTGCATATATATATATATCTATCTATCTATCTATATATATATATATATATATATATATATATATATATATATATATACACTTATATTATTTGTTTATATTCTCCCTTTTAAGCCCATTCTCATATAATTGTCAATGACACAATATAGTTATAAGAATCAAATTAAAATGTTTAGAGAATTAATATTTATTTCTGTTTGAATCAATCGAAAAGAAACGATCTTTCAAGATTGTATTAACAAAGGCACATATAAAATATTCTCAAAATGTGTAAAATACATTCGTAATATTTTACATGCAAAAGATTTGAAAAAAATTGAACCAGTTTAAAGATAAAAGAAGTTTAGTCTCTAATTATATTTTCAATTAAAGCCTGATAAGAAATTTAATCTGTATTTCTTAGTAAAATACTGTAATCTGGCATGAAAGTTGTAACAGTCCATAAGTTGTAAAACAATTGTCAAGTGAATGTAAATTAATCATGAAACAAATTTTTTTTATTTTGTTTCTCTAAAATTTTTTATCATTCTGTTGATAAAATAAAAAAGTGTTTTATTTCGAACAAATAAACATAAATGCAATTTTTTACGTATTTGCAATTTTTGTGTTAAATGTTATATTACTTTACATTTAAAATTATTTACGAATGTTACAATTTTCTCGTAACGACGAATGTAACATTTTTCTTTGTAATTACGAAGAAAATTGTTACAGTCGTAGTCTCTATTTAATGAATTTCGACTTCTCCTGTAACCGGGATATGTATAAAATAAAATAAATATGTTTTTGTTATGTAGAATCACATATTAATAATATAACGAGATCACAGTTAAACTCAGTTGAAATTCTTAAAAGAAGCTTTCTATTTCCACGCACTTGCTATTTTTAAGAGAGACTAACTCCTTCGACATCCGCAATCAAATTGTACCAGTCAGGATGAGTGACTACTAGGAAGTCATTTGGTATCTCTGGCGAGGTCACAACGACTCACTTTAATTTATGATTAGAAAATCACATACGGGAAGTCCATGAGCTAGAAAATTCTAGTTGCGAAAATATGTTACTTGGCTTTTGCGCAAGTGGGTGCTTCAGTATATCCTATCCATTAATGAAAATTTGTTTCGATTTGCCTGTTTTCACAGTTGTAATTTTCTTTTCGAGTACTTTCAAGATTTGATGAATTAAATTCTCATTTAATATTACAGGTACATGTTTTTAAAGATATTTGTTGTTTACACATTCATTTTCAATTTGGCCAAAAGTAATTTTAAGAAATACTTTCAATAGCCTAAGATTTATCTTATTTGGGACTTATATCTGATATAAATGACAATTTTCTGCTTAAATATTTTTTACACATGCTGATGATCTCATTTTAAAGTTTAGTTGGGCTATTTAAGGATATTAAAAAGTTATCAGGTTTGCAAGTATTAATATATATATTTAAACCAAGTAATTAAAATATATTTTATGCTAAAGTTTTGTTTTATATACATGTAAAATTTTTAAAATTTCTTACGTTGATGATAAACATATCTGCAACTTAAAAAACAAATGAGATATATCTTATAATGAAATCAACAGTAAATATGCATTTTCAAAGTTTTATTATGCATGATACTTTTTTGGGTGCTGCAAAATAGATTTCCGAACAACTACAATATTAAATAAATAAAATATTTTTGAAAAATTATGGCCCATATTATTTGCATTTAATTTTGCCTTTTAGTTATGTGTATCTGCCTTTAGGGCATATTTGAGCTGCTTATGTTGACTTATTTAGACATCTGCCTTGAAATTTGTTCTAATCTTAAAGACTGGAGTAATAATACTTTCCAACACATAGACATATGGATTTTGGTTTTCATGTACGGATCATTTCTATTTAAATCTTCATTATGAAAGAACAATATTTATTTTACATATGATAAGAGATATTAAACGTTATATTATTATATTTAAGTATGAAAAGCACAATAAGTACAGCAAAATCAAAATATATTCAAAACAACAGTGATATTTATAAAACAGAAGCATGCATCATTTATATTTTCGATTCTGTTTTGGACAAGTTACTGTTGGGACACAGTACTCCCTCATCAGTGAACGTAAAATGAGTTAAACTATTTAGGAAGACTTTTCAAATCTAGTAGGTACTTGAACTATCTTTCCACTTCTTGTGAAAATTTGCTTAACTGGTGAAATGAAATTTTTTAGTTTCACAAATATTGTTAGTTTCATGGTCAGTAGAAGTGGCGTAAAATATTGCTATTTTGGTTTAAAATTGGATCTTCAGCTAATAGGTAGCAAGGTTTAAGACGATCAATGGAAATATTTTTTTTCTATTTCTTCTATCACCTTCCTTTGTATGGTGGTTTTTTCGCATAGCATCCTTACGTAAGTGGAAAGTGCTTTAAAAATAAAAATATCATTTTTCACTATGGTTAGAAGCTAGTCATTTCTAGAACAGGAGGAAAATATTTTTTAAGCTGAATAGAAAATTCTGATTGATTTGTTGATATTGGCGTAGGTCGAATGAAATCACACCGGGTAAACGAAATTGTTCGCCATACAGCATCTCTGAAAGTGTACCAAAAGTGTCGCAGATAACCTTCTCAAACCTAAAGGAACCGTTGGTAGTGAACGGATCCATGGCACATTGTTGTGGCACATTAGAGCAGCTTTCAATGACATGTGTCATCACTTGATGAAACCATTCGATTGAAGATGATACGAGGTTGTGCACTTTCTTTGAAATACTATAATATTTGATAGCTCTTGAAAAAGTCGTGATTCAAACTGTGTGCGTTGATCAGTGATAATGTATGATGAGATACTGAAACGAGCAATCCAACCAGCATAAAGGGCTTTGGTGATGGCTTCTGCTTCATTGTTAGATTTTGGAATGGCTTCTTTCCAACGGCTGTATATGTCGATAACTGTAATACAATATCGATAGTTTTCTGATATTGGTAGAGGATCTATGATGTCGATATGGATTTCGTTGAACCATTGACTGACCAAAGGAAAATTCTGAATAGGAGTCTTAACATATTGGGTAACTTTGCTTCGTTAGCACTTAAGACAGCTCCGACACCAATTTTGAATGTCTTTTTGCATTTCAGGCCAAATATATCTTCATGTCATGAACGTCTTTGTAGAATGGTTTCCTGGATGAGACATATTGGAAATGGTTTGGGTATATATGGATGAATATTTTTTGTGAAGAATGACAGTAAATAACCTGATTTGAGCCAACTACTGTAAATTCAGATAGTATTAAAGATGAAGAACAATGTTTTTTTAGAAATTGTTGTAATTTTTCATCTGAGTTTTGAGATATAGCTATTGCTTCATAGTCGATAGCTAGAAGAACATATAAACTATATAATCTTGATAATGCATTGGCAACTGTATTTTCTGATCCAAAAATATGTTGCATGTCATTTGTAAATTCGGCAACGAAATTTAATTGTCTTTACTGACGAAGTGAAGCTTGTTCAGGATTTTGATTTAAGGCAAATATTAAAGGTTTATGGTCAGCAAAAATTGTGAATGGTCGGCCTTCTAGAAGATAACGGAAATGCTTCTTTGCAGAGTAAGCAGCCAGTAGTTTTCTGTCGTAAGTATTGTACCGTTGCTGCCTTGGATTAAGTTTTAATAAATAGAAACCTAATGGTTGCCAAGAATTACCAATTTTCTGTTGAGCATCTGCGCCAATTCCACAATCAGAAACGTCCACAAACAATTCCAATGGTGCTGATATTAATGGATGTGCCAAATGAACAGCATCTACTAGGTGCATTTTGCATTTCTGGAAAGCTATTTCCGCTTCTTGTGTCCACTCATTGGTTTTATTTTACTCATTTTGTTGCCCATCAGACACTTAGTTATTGGCAATTGCTATTCTGCTGTGTGAGGCAAAAATCTTCCTTAAAAATTTACCATACACTAAAATCGTTTTAATTCTTCGATTGTTTTAGATTGATCAATTTCATTGATGATTTTAACTCGTTTAGCGGCTGGTTTAATACCTTTTGAAGAAACAGAGTGTCTTAAAAAGTTTAGTTCAGCTTGACCAAATTGACATTTTGCAATTTTTATTACTATTCCAAAATCCGAAAAGCGTTGGAAAACTTCTTTTAGATGTTCTAAATGCTTTTTTCTCTCTGGGTTAGATCCAGACCAAATGTGAAGGGAAAACTATCTATAATACTATATAGATATCAATATTGTCTTCTAAAGTATTTCCATTGAATTTCCTCTAATGTCGATATTTATTATTAATTGATGCGAAAGGAAATTTGTGCTTTCAGTTGCTGCCGAAGAAAGCGGCTGCCCTGCCGGCTCTCGATATTCTGCCAGATTTAATGCTTGATGGCCAGAAGATTCCAGACGAGAATAAAGAGCGAGGAAATTGGAGCAATGGTGCGGAGTTCTTGCTCTCTTGCCTAAGCTACGCCGTTGGATTGGGAAATATTTGGCGCTTTCCATACCTTTGCTACAGAAATGGTGGAGGTATTGATTCAGTTCTAAGTTCTGAAACTAGTTACACGTTTTAAACAAGTAATTGAATTATAGTAAAAGATATTTAAAAACGCAATCAAAATAAGCATTTATATTAAATTTTCTTTACTAACAGTCTCATTTCTGAAATTGATATATTCATGAACCAGTTAAAATTTTAACATTTTTTTTTCTTTCTACTTGTTTATGAACGAGAATATTTGGAATTTTATATTATTATTAGATGATATAAAATTTTTTATTATTATAATTATTATTTGATTACTTTTTAATATGATATAAATTATTATCTTTAGATGATATAAGATTTTATATTATCTTTCAATTAGATGTTTTTTTTAATTTTGGATATTATTTCAGACTATAGACGTATTAAACTTTTATTTTATCTATTTTTTAAATGTGATCATATCAAATAATAATACACTTAATCGCCTTTCTCTTAGTGTAGGAGTCTTTAAAAGTAATATGTATATAATGTAACATTTCACTTTATTTTAAACTTTACACTATTTACAAATAATTAAATGCATCGATAAACTATTATATTTGAATTTTCCCATAACAGTGATATTTTTTGAAACAGGATTTTTCATAATAATATTATTTTAAAATTATCACTCTGTCGATGTAAAATCCTTGTAGATCACAGTTCCTCATTAGTGCATTGAAATCCCCATTGATGAGTTGAGAATGTGATAGCTGTAGTAATTTATTTTAACTTGTCATGGGTTTATGATACTTATGGTGCAGTAATTTGCAAAAATATGGCAATAATCATTTGTTACGTAAATTTACAAACATCTATAAGGACAGTGATTGACTAAGTAAGAGCTTACAAACATTAATGGAACTTTTTCAATATGTTTATTATATATAATGCCATATATGAATTAGTTTAATTTTCAAAAAGTGCTTGATTTTGTTTAGATTATGATATCAAATCTTAGTCCTCTTAAACTAATGAGAAGGAGCTCTAGAAAATATTGCAAATATTAGAAATTTACTTATCCAAATCAAAGTCTCCTTTATAAGATAAAATTTCAGGTTACTACATGTTATTTTAATGCAAGTAAAAGATATGATCAGTCAAAAATTTTGTATATCGAAAAATAAATATTTAGGAATAACTGATTAGTTTTGAAATTCCAAGCTTCTGTGTTTTCTTGATAAGATAACCATTTTGGAAAAAAGAGAAAATGATCTATATATATATATATATATATATTCCTTAATTATTTCTCATTATAAGATTAAAAGCAATAACAGTAAAAGTTAGTGATTGAAACTTTTTTACATGTATATTTTATAAAATAATATATATACAAGTATTAACGTCAACAAATGTAACACTTTCTTATTGAAGTGAGTATGACATGAAACTTCCACACTAATTAGTAAAATTTAATACTGTTTTACCACAGTTTTTTATGTTCTGTATCATTACCCGATTTTATAAAATTATTTGTAGGAGCCTTTTTAATACCATATGTCCTAATGTTAATATTTGTCGGACTACCTCTCTTCTTCATGGAGCTGGCTTTTGGCCAATATGCTAGTGAAGGTCCTATCACGATCTGGAAGATATCACCATTGTTTCAAGGTAAAGATTTTATTGTTTTCCATTCATGAGTATTAAGAACCACCTCCCTACGTCAAAAAGTAAATATTCCCTCCTTTAATAAAAATGTCAGTGGAAGGAGAACACTAGGATACACGTGAAATATTTTGCATGCTATTCCACAGGCAAAAAGTGGGTCAACAATTAATTGAAAAATTTCAGTTTACGAAATATATTTAATGATCAAACAGTTTCTAATTATTCTGTTTCCGCCATTTAAAACATCTTAAAAATTGTGGATTATTTACTTTGATGCAGTATTATTTTTTTACCAAAATACAAATAAACACACAAAAAACAGTGTTTATGAATGATTTCATAAAAAGTTTTAAGAAAAAAAAATTGTTAAGCGCTTAAATAAAATTATAAATTCATGAGTTTTATGACAGTTTATTAATACTTAAATATTGAAAAATCTAGGTTATTATCTTGTTAAATTTCTTACAGTATAAAGACAATTAAATTGATAAAATAATCTATAGTATATCTGAGAATAATATATAGCGTGTCTGAAAGTTATGAAATTATAGATTTTCCCACATATTTGAAACAATACAACGTCGTCAAAATCAAATTTCAAAGTCTTCATTTGCTAATTGAAATACCTTAAAAAATTTTGTGACTTTAAAGGCTCGTTAAATATGCGTTGATCTTTCATTTATTCTAAAAGTGAGTAAAAATGTCATTCGAGTACTTTGTACCCATGTATTATGGATTGACTTCGCACCAGAGACGCATTGATAATGAGTGTTTACACTGTAATTTTTTAAGATTATTCTCCAGGCAACTGTAGTGAACAGTTAACGTGCTACTCACAAAATGGGGAAATGTTATTTTCAATTGTCAAAACTGAAGTTTTTATCAAACATTTCAAGAAGCAAATTTTCTCAAGGCCCTTAGTTAATACTACCTCGCGCTAAACAGGTTCCTCTATATCGAATTTTGTTTAATATTTCTATACGTATTCTCTTTGTCCTAGGTCTTGGTTATGCTATGTTTTTAATGTCAATGTTGGTTGGCGTGTATTATAACATGATTTTGGCTTGGGCTCTGTTTTATTTGGCTTCGTCCCTGAGAAGCATTGTACCTTGGAGTTCTTGTGATAATTGGTGGAATACCGTTGGTAAGTGATATGAATTTACAATTTTTCAATGAATAAGCTAAAAAATAGATTTCTGTTTATTTAAAAACAAAAATATTTTGAGGGAATCATTATAATTTTATTATGCTCGGCAAGAAATATTCAAAGTTTTAAGTTAACCTCGACATTACTTTCACATTATTATTAAATAGTTTGATAATTCTAAATTTGTTTTCAAGTGTCAACTTAACAATTTATTTGCACCTAAATTAATTTATTTACATTTGCTGAGAGTTTCTCACAAACAAATGTGAAATATTTGTGTTTCTTAGGGGGAAAAAAACATGTACACCAAATATTTTTAATATTAATGCCTATCTAAATTGTAATTGAATGATAGCATGTTTCCCAAGATTACGGAACAAAAAAAGTTTTATAAATAGCAGATGATAAGAGTTGTAAAATTTTGAATACAACAGAAAATACAAGAATTTTTAGAAGTGCTGTCTGAAAACTTTCTCAGTTTCGTTATGGAATGTTAGATAGTTACTCCATTGTTATTTTGTGCCCACAATGCTTGCTTGATTGCGATGCACAGAGAATTTCGAATCACAATAAATTTCTATGCTCGATATACGAAGTAAACTCCCAAATTATTGTGGACCGTTTCTCTAGTAGCTTATCTTATGCAACAAAGGAGGCAAGAATTTTAAAATATAAAAATTGGTTCTTGGTCTTTCATCTTCAATGACTTCTCAATGAAATAATAACAAACAGTTACTGGATATTTTTGTTCCTTGTATCCATAAAGAGTGCCACCAGTCAAATTATTTACTATTCGTTTTACATTGTTCAACTTAAATATCAAATAAATGTTTTACTAACAGTGAAGTAAATTTTGCCTAAAATTTAATTTTGCTCAAAATTTACAATTTTTTAGTTAATTTTTACATGAATTTATAAACTTTCATCGTTAGAAACTGTGGGCTAAATTTTCTTTATAAATTTTTAGCATTAAAAATCAAACTTAGAAAACATATCATTTCAGTATGATACAAAAAACTATTAAAATTTAGCAAAATATTTGTAAAAGTTTATAATATAGATTCAGTTGAAGTCTGTTTTACTCCTTCTTTTGAAGCATGCCAAAAGTTTGATACAAGGAACTGCACTGCGATGGATGGCATTTTATCAGAAAACGGAACTTGTGTTCTTCGTTACCAAGTGTCTAATCTTACATGGCAAAATTTGAAGGCATCAAAAATTAAGACGGCGAGTGACGAATATTTTCAGTAAGTTTTTTTTCGAGAAATTTTAAAGGAAAAATGAAGTATAAAAATCTCAATATATGTTCTCATATTAAATAAAATAAATATTGTTTCTTAAACATGTTGGAAATATATTTAGTACAATAAAAAAGCTTCACGTAAAAAAGTGAAAAAAATATTGATACGTTGAGGACATGGCTTAAAGCTGTTGTATATAAAAGTGAAAAAATCTTACTTCCTAGTAGTTGACTTCCTTCCTAGACAATCAAGTCGTTTATTTTAGAGATTGATTGGTCATAGCCTTCTATAAATATAAATGTGATTGTTAATTACGATCATCGAGATAGGCTTGAAAATTCCGTAAGAAGCAAATAGTGCATACATTTTCACGTTCATAGGAAATAATTACATCGGACATTTCCCCTAATATATCAATTACTTCTAATGAAATTAATAACGAAAATTAAACATTTCATATAAATATGATTTCAAAATATGAACATAGATGCTATGGTTCGAAGAAAATTTTAAACGTAAAAAATGTAATTATTTCAATAAAATTACCATTTCTTTCGCTTGCAGATTAAATAAACTTTAGTGTAATATTATATAATATTTTCCCTAAATTTCGATTATTCTAAAAGCTATAAAAGTAGTTAATATAAGAATTATGATTACTAAATGTAATTTTTCAAAACTATTTACTGAAGAATTATTAATGTTAAAAGTTTCCTGTTACAAGATCTTTTATAATGAAAAAATTCATTTCTTTATATCCAGGACATTTGCACAAAAATTCTGGAATCATTTTTTATAATTAATGTCAACTTATGTTATTGCTTCATGAATTTCAGTCAAAATATTTCAATTTGGGAAAATTTAATTTGAATAAATGAGCTAATTGAAATATTCAATAATTTTATATTTTATAACACAATATAAGAAATTTATGTATGTATGCAATTAAGTTATATTATAGGAGTAATAAAATTCATGGATGCCTTGGGAACATCCATTCAAATGTTTTGCTGTCAAATAAGAAATATTGACTATAACATGTAGCACATCATTTCAATACAAGATATTTATTCCTGTTAAAAAAAAGAGTAGTATGTATATCAATTGAGCATGGAATTCGTTTCTAAAATGAAGATAAATTCTTTCTTAATTTATCAATTTTATCACTTTATCTGCTTTTACAAAGGTTAAGAACTAAATAAAAATATAATAGAAAATAATTAAAGATCTAGAGAATCTGAATTAAAGAAATTTAAGTCTATGTAAAAAATTATCACTTGTAATCACATTTTATAAATATTATTGAGATTAAATGATTAATGGAACTTAACTTTTGAAGCAAGTGCTCTAATTTTGTTTTGCAGCAATTTTGTTTTGGACATTACGGAAGGCCTTCACGATTTAGGCGGGATGCGCTGGGAACTGGCTACTTGCCTTCTGGTATGTTGGCTGTTTGTGTTCATCTGTTTACTAAAAGGAGTAAAAAGTATGGGGAAGGTAAACAATTTAATTTACAACTTTATTTACGTTTTAATTTTAAGGCATTTCATAATTTATCTTATAAATAAAATGTCACAGTATTAGAACTAGCGTAATCACATACAACTGCGATATATTGTTTTACATTAATTTTAAAATATTTTTAAACTTTAGAGAAATGTGGATATAGGTATTTACTCTTAACACTCATCCTTCTGAAGAAAAGTTGCTTTGTGTTATGTGGAAACACACGCAATTTTTTTTATAAAGTTTAGCTCAATTGTCAAAAGTTGAATTTATTGATCTAATTCAAGTATTTTACTTGAATTCTTAGTTTATCTGCATATATCTATTTGTTTAACATTAATTGGCGGTCAGTTTCTAATTAAACTTTATCAATATGCTGACAATTTCCAATCAATCATTTTTTGGTTTACATATAAACATTATTCATTTGACTACATAATTAACAAGCTAATTGTGTTACAGCAATGAAAAAAGGGTCCACTGAGAAATTTATGATTCATAGCTGATTTAAATTATTTATCAATTTTATCATAGCTGATTAAAAGTAATTCATTCGTAAGTAAATTAATTACTTTTAATCAGCTATAACAATACTCGATAATTTCATTTCATGGAGCTCAATAAACATATCGCAATTCAGTGTAACAGTTATGCATGTGCTGCTTAAAGATAAGTGCTGCAAAAGTTTTTCTACTCAAAACTAAGATCTATTTTTTTTCGAGCACATCTTTTGTTATGCAAACAAAAGTTGAAGTATATCTATCGTTCTCGTTTGCTTTTTACTAATTACATACATTATATCTATTGAATTTCTATAATAGTTACCGCAAATTGTCAGTTAATCTGCTATGATTGCATGGGTTACTTTATTCTAGTTAGGACTTTTACTCCCATCTGGCATAGAGCTGTTTTTCTTTTACCGCACATTAAAAACTGCATTCTTAATTTTTTATATCATATAGCATGAATATCTACAGATAGAAGTAAATATTTATTTGCTTTACATAACACATTTTCCTTTTGTTTAAAATATGTTATAGGAGTGATGACAACCCCCTTAACCATGATATATTTTTGAATATTAATTTTCATCACAAAGTTTCCTTTATAAATAACTGCTATTATTTCTTTTCATAATCTTAATAATTCTAAGCTGCTTTATTTTTATCTGTAAATTTCTACTAAGATTAATGTAAAGCTCTGTCTTTTCTCATCCATTTAGGCTGTTTATTTCACTGCATTGTTTCCTTATATTGTGCTCACTATTCTGTTGATCAGAGGCTTGACACTAGATGGCGCTTATGATGGTGTTATGTTCTATCTTACACCGGAATGGAAAAGATTGACAGAAGCAAGAGTAAGTACAGCTAATATTTAAAAGATTATTTTTCACAAAAAAATATGAACAATGATAACAAAATGTATTAAATAATTAAAATAATAATTCATTTGAGTTGGTAAAATATTCTTGCTTAATGGGAATAAATCAGCTCAATGCTTGAAACTAAATACCCCAAAATTTGATAAGCACTTCCTTTTGTTAACTTCCATTTCATTAACTTAAAAACATTGTGACATATTTTTCAGATACATACAAATTTTCTTCATATAAGTATGACATTCGCTTTCTCCATCTTATGATTCCTTTTGAATATTAGAGGATTGTAGACAGTAAACTTTTGAAGTAGGAATTTATCTTCATTAGTTAATATGTACCTCTTAAGTACAACGGGAAATTTTTGGAACGTTAGTGTTTTATTTAGCTTTTCTTTACGTTGTGTTCATTAATCTTTCTCTATAGCTAATTAACGAGAAAATTTTGTTTAAAATTTCCTTCAAATTTAATTAAAATTTTATACAAGCTAATTTAGCGGTGACTGTTTATTAGTATTACACTATATTATTATATTATTAATCCAATTTACTGAAAATCTCACTTTTTATTCAAAACAAATACATATATTATATTTTATAATGATTCATCCTACAATTTACTTTAACCCTTTAATGCACCATGTTCCATATTTACTGTCCTATTAAATTTCAAGGGTTATTTATGTTTATAAAACTTACTATTTATAATTTTTTTTGCTAATTTAATCTGTATTTTGATTCGTATAATTGTGAGCTTTAAATTATTGCACAATATTACCAGATTTTTTATTGAAAGAATGATGTGTGCACCCCCTTTTCAACAAATCGAAAGTGTACTTGTGCATCATATAAGAACTTAAAGTTTTAGTTTTTTATAAAACATGAAGAAAAAATGATGTCATGATCAAAATGTTTAAAATAAGATTTTTGTTTAATTTAAGAAATTTTTTTTACAGGTATGGGGCGATGCTGCGATGCAGATCTTCTTTTCTCTTTCTCCCTGTTGGGGAGGATTGATTACTCTGGCTAGCTACAACCGATTCCACAACAATTGTTTCAAGTAAATGCACAGTTTATTTACGAATTATTTCTTTCGTCAATATTTCAGATTCAGTTAATTTTTTTATAATTACTCCCACCAATGGAAGTTGTTTCCAATTGCAGGGATGCCTTAGTCATTGCATTTGGAAACTGCCTTACCAGTTTTTTTGCTGGGTTCGTCATTTTCAGCATTGTGGGATTTATGGCACATGAATTAGGTGTATCTGTGAGGGAAGTTGCTGCTCAAGGTAAATGACATTAACATGTTATATTTTAAAATTCATTCTGTGATGTAGCCTACAATTTTATTCTATCCGTCTATCTACCTATGTACTTATTAATCTATGCAATGTTGGGACACTTGCTTCATGTGTCAGTCATGGGTGCAAATAATGTGAGGAGGCTAAGAAAATTCCAAAATTTGAAATCTAAAAATATATTTCTTTTATGATTAAAAGTCAACAGGTTTGCATCACTCATTCAACTAGTATATTAAAAATATTTCATAAAGGTCAAATAAGAATGATAATTTTTTATCGCAATGATTGAAGTTTGGATAAATAGAATAAAGCCATTTTAAACGTATTTTTCATCGTATTATGATTTCTTAAAATTTTAAGAATTACCATTTCCGAGTTGTATCATCTCAAAATGAAAATTGGAAAACTTATAGTATTTCCAGATATTGATTGCATCAAGATTACTCTATTACGTTTAATTGATTTTCTCTTATGTCGATGTAAAAGTATACCTTTCATAGTTCCTTAAAAAAACTAAGTTTTTTTCCTTGTCTGTATTAGCTAATTAACACAATAGTTACCTAAGACTTTTTCCATAAGTCTATTTTACCACTATGACTTTGACTGAAAGTTATTTTCGTAGATATAGATACATAGTTGTTTTAAATTTATACCATTTTTTAAATATTCCGCAAGAGTTTGATAATAAATTGATTTATTAATATAAGTTGTTTTTTAATGTTTAACAACAAGTTCACTTTATTCAGAAGAACTTGAATTCCTTTTGTACGCTTAATGTTGTGTGTATAAATAAATTTATTCTTCCAATGAAGTTTATTTGCATTATTTTATTTTTGTTCTATAAATTTCTATGCATTAAAGTAGCAACAAAATGACGAAACCTTTGAGTTAAAACAATATTAAGGTTTGTTTACAGATGTGTTACGAATATTTCCCAACGATAATGGCGTTTTGAAAGTTATCGTTTATACATAAAATTATCTTAAATTTTATTTTGAATTGATATCTAACTAATTACTTTATTTTATATTTTTAACCCTCCAAAATGGAATTGATTTACAATGAACACGAGGAAAACGTGTACAGCTGTATTACAAAGAAAATACTTAATTCTGATCCATAAGTCATCTCAGTAAGGAATTTGGCGGAATTTTTTAAAAGGATTTTTTTCAATTCTTTACTATGTTTAAAGTAAGACTAGGCATTTTCCTAGTATTACATTGAACTTTGGTAAAACGACATTCATTTTCCTTCTTTATCGTATAACAGATGAATGAATGGAAATTTGCAAGCCATAGCTTTCATAATTTCTCATGTGGACTTTTTTATTATATTGATGATACTAGCAAGTAGTTTAATCAATTAACTATTGTATCATTTGTTATAGTAAAACTTCTCAGACAATGTTCCATTTTGAAGGTGCTGGACTGGCCTTTGTTGCTTATCCTGAAGCCGTGGCTCGATTACCAGTTTCTCCTCTGTGGGCATTTCTCTTTTTCTTCATGCTCATGACGCTAGGTCTTGGAACTCAGGTAGACTTCTGAACGTTTTATGATCAATAACAATTGAGCAGAGATTCTTCTATGACAGAATTACAGCTACTACAAGGTATCTAATTAGCTTAATTGTATATTATTTTAGTTTACAATTGTTGAAACTGTAGTAACTACGATAGTTGATACATGGCCACAAAAGCTACAACATAGAAAGTCGTGGGTTTTGTCAGCAGCTTGTTTCTTCATGTTCAGTCTTGGTCTGTTCATCTGCACTAAAGTAAATACATCATATTTTTATTTATGAAAATTAAAATAAATCTATTATGTTTATCTATATATACATTTATTTATTTTATCAATGCTACATTTGTATTCATGAAAAATGTATGGTATTTAACTTTAACAGGTAGTTCGAATAGATTACCTAATAAGTTTTCTTAGATTTGCTAATCTTCATACTCATAAGTTAAAATTAACTTTTTATCCAATTTTATTATATTTTATCTAAAATGTGATTTTTTTCCTTAAATAGGAAATATTTTTTGTTATTTAATTACTCATATTGTTTTCTTTTAATTTATTATATTGTTATTTCAGTTTTTCATAATGAAAATGACAAATAATCACATTTTCCTTGCAATATAAATGTAACTGTTACTCAATATAGTTTATCTATTAAAATGCAGTTAACTATTAAAAAGACACCATTCACGAGCTTACTAAAATTGAACTTCGTTTCAGAGTTTTTACTACGATTTCTTTCTGCTGAAGCTAATGTAAGGCTGACTTTTGAGAGCAGTTTTCTCATTGGTGGTCAATGAACTAAGAAAGTAGTGTTGATGTATTTTGTAAAGGAACTATTTTATCAATAAATGTCTAATATATTTTAAAATCAATTTTTTTAATGAAGTTGCTGCCGTAAAGCAACTCAGAATCCAGTTCAGCAGAAATTGATGCAATTTCCCCTTGCTTTACTTGGTTGCTCAGTAAATGATTGAAAAGGCTTCTTCACAGGAATCATTCTCTTAAATATCTTTTTCCAAATGTTCTGTTCTCTTATTTCCCTAGTTATTGTCCTCATATATTATGGCATGCTCTATAATCTAATATAAGTAAATCTGGAGTGTATATATATATTTATATATATATATATATATATATATATATATATCAACTAATAAATTTATTCTCTCTGTAGTTCATAAATTATTTTCTAAAAAGGAAAAAGAAGAAGCAAAATCAACGCATTGAATACAAAATGGGTGGATCTCCTCTTAATGTATATAATAGGAAGCATTTTGGAATTCATCTAGATCATGGAATGATTTTAATAAAAAAATTCATTTGAGGAAACTTAGCATGAAATTAAGTCATGTGCAAAAAGTATGCGGATTGTTGGATGTTTTCTACAATTGTTTTCAATGTTAACACTACTTTAAGTATTATGTAATGTATAACAATTAATATTTCTTGGAAGATTGAAATCACAGTAGTTTCAAACACTAAAAAGAATTTATTAAGCGTAATATCAACACTTTGCTGATAGTTTTAGAATGAGGTTGAGGTAAATTTGAAAAATTATATTATATTTGATATAAAGCTAGTTTCGTTGTGATGTCTTCCTTTATAAATTTAGGTGCTATGCGAAAGAGTTTAAGTAATTGTGTTCTTTGTTTAATATGTAAAATATGTTTGTGATATATAAATTTTCCTGTTTATTACGTATTATTGAGTAATTTATAGCAAAAAAATAAAATATTGATTTTTTTACCCTCATTTGATTTTTACAAAATAAATTTTATTATTAAGGGAGGAATGTATTTACTACAACTGATGGATAATTATTGCGCAAGTTTTTCTGCTCTTATCATCGGATTGATAGAAGTCACAGTTATATCTTGGGTTTATGGTATGTGTTATATATGTCTGTATTGAATGAATACACATTTACTATAAATAATATATTTTATAGAAAATATTTAAAAAATGGATAAATATAAGCGAAATAATATTGCACAAATTATTAATTTTGACTCTTAAATAATTTAAGCAAACATATAATGTAAGAAAAAAATATATTTATGAATTAGCAAATATCATTTGAAACGTTGAAATTAAAAACTAATTATCTTTTACTTTTAGGAATTGAAAGATTTATGGATGATATGAAAGTTATGCTTGGAAAATATCCTTTTCCTTACCAATATTGGAGAATCATTTTTCGCTTCATCGTACCTATTTTGATAATTGTGAGTATATCTTACAATAAAAAATTGTGGTGAATGAATTGTGAAAATCACATTTGAAATAAAAATTAAAGATATGAAATAAATATTTTACATTAATAATAAAATACATTAAAACGGGAGAAATACACTAACTTAAAATCTAAAAAACATGCTTGTTTTAAAAAAATTAAAATACATGGCTCAATATGAATTTTAGATTTAAGAGCGTGACATTGTTCTGTTAAGTTAGTTGATAGACATATTTATACTGTAGAATCATAATTGTTAGTAATATATTTTAAATTTATTTGTTTGAAAAATATTTAAAATTTATTTTACTACTTTTATTATAATAAATCTGTATTTGTAGCATGAAGTTGTTTAAGTCATTATTTGTTTTTTGAAGAAATTTTCTCTTAAAATAATGGAAACAATCATTAGCGCTAGTAAATGTATGTGTACATTACATACAAAATATACGAATTAATTCGAAATGATTTCTTTCTTCAGTTCATTTTGATATTCTCTTTTGTTGATATGAGACCAACTGAGTATGGAGACTATACTTTTCCGACATGGGCTACATATTTGGGTTGGTGTATGTCTATTTCCTCTGTGAGTGCCATCCCTATCGTGGCTTTCGTGAAGATATATCAAGCTCAGGGTCCACTTTTGCAGGTAATTATTAGGCTCATTTTGTTTCAAAACTCATTTAAAGGAACACTACATACATTTTTCCTGATTTATAAACAGCTCTTATACATATAATATATATATATAGGTGAAATAATCATTTCATTATTTCGCTTCAGATTCTTTATGTTGTTATTAAGCTCTTAAAGCTTCCAAGGCATGGAGTGGCGCCGCTTGTACACTTTCACTGTTACCAGATCTATAGCTCATGCGCCCAGCCGGAAGAAAGGCCTGGTTTTTCAGCCAACGTGGCAGCAACAAATAACTCTCCATTTGTTAAAATAAATGTTATTGTTTTGTTAAAATCGTTACCACCAATCATATCAAAATCAAACATTAATCAAAAATAAATATCTGGTGCCACGACACCCGGGAAATTGTGTCCTTTAGATAATGAGAACTTTTCAGTAACCTTCATAATCAAAGAAAATGGCAATCTGTTGCGGAAGAGATCAGCTCTTAAAGGCAAGTGCACTAGACTAACCAATAATATTGAAAAATTATCAGAAAGTACTTATGATAATATAATTGTTAAAATTTATGCTTCGCAAGCTGATGAATTATGAACAGAATTTATGAATGTGCATGAACAAATTATATGTACAAGTGATGAAAAATGCATTCCGGAAAATGAAAAAGAATTCGATATTATTGCTAATAAAATAGAATCGATAAAAATAAACATTGCACATATGTTTAAAGTAGAAACAAAAGTAATAGAAAACGATACTAATATAACTAATGTCAATTGTAACATTAAATTGCCGCGTTTAGATATTTCCTCGTTTTCTGGTAATTTTTCTTAGTGGATTTCATTTTGCGATATATTTTTATCAATTGTTCATAATAATACATCATTAAGTAAAGTTAAAAAATTACAGTATTTAAAATTATCGTTAAAGGGAGAAGCATGAAGTATAATTAAAAATATTCAAATATCAGATGCAAATTATATTAAAGCTTGGAAATTAATTGTAATTAATTGGAATGTTTCGAAAATTCAGTAGAAAATTTTTATTTTACACTCGATAAGCATTTTTCTCAGCCAAATGTGCAAAATGAAAGTGCTCAAGGATTGCGTAGATTAATAGATATCAGTAACCAAAAAGCTTAGATATATTGGAAGTGATGAATCAGCCAACGGATAAGTGTTGCCGAACTATTCATTTTACTTATTTTTTGCGGAGAAAGCTAGACCCCAAATCCTTAAGGGAGTGGCATCTGTCGCATAAAGTTCGGTCATTAAAATCGTTCGCGGAGTTTCGAGCATTTTTGGAATTGCGTGCAGCTGCGTTGGTGTCTGTTAATGTAAACAAACAGGTAATGCAGAGTTCAAAACAAGTTTAAATCACATAGTAAGAATGAAAAAGTATTTTCGCATTTAGTTGTTTGTTCCTTTTACATGTTTTTTCTGCAAAGAGAATCATCTGATTTATAAATGTGAGGATTTCATAAAATTGTCACATAACCAGAAAAAAAAATTTTTCTGGTAAAAAATAAGACATGTAAAAATTGTTTAAAGATGAATCATGTTACATCAGACTGTAACAGTAGTGTGTGTAAAATATGTGGTCTCAAACATTATACATTATTGCATATCGATAAAAATCAAAATGCAATTTCTAACGTTAAATCAAACTCAGAAATTGATCCAATAGTATTAACTCATTGTTCAAATTTTCAAATTTTATTACCCACAGCTATGGTTAATGTTATTGATTCTAGCGGTAATTATCAAAAATGTCAAGTTTTAATTGATAGCGTATCACAATCATCATTCATAATCAAAGAATGCATTCAGAAATTAAAATTAAACAGAAAAAGTATTAAATTGCGAATTTCTGGTTTATCTGAAAAAAAACTGCCACTTCTAATTGTAATGTAATTGTGGATCTAATGTCACTGTACAGTAAAAAATCTATACAATCTGAATTACACATTTTAAAGAAATTTACTTGCTATTTATCTGAGGTTTCAGTAGATACAAAAATGTTAGACTGTTTCGATTCATTAAAATTAGCTGATTCGAATGATAATGTTTCAGGTAAAATTGATATCTTTTTGGGTACAGATTTTTGTTCAGATGCATTTGTTGGTAATTGTATTAAAGCTCCCAATGAGTCAATAACAGCATATGAAACAATTTTTGGTTGGGTTATCTTTGGAAAAATTACATTAGGCAATTCGAAACAACGCAATGTTCACGTACATCATTATATTAGTGATATCGAATCTTCATTGCAGAAATTCTGGCAAATTGAAGAAGTCCCTAATGTTTGTAAATGTTCTAAAGAAGAAATTCAATGTGACAATCATTTCCAGGAAACCCATTCTAGAAATAAATTCGTCGGTACATCGTGCAATTGCCATTTAAGCAATATGCGAAAGCTTTTGGTAAGTCAAGAGAAATGGCGATCAATCGTTTAAAACAAATTGAACGTAAACTAATACGTAAATCAAACTTAATGAAGAATTATTAAAATTTTATGAAAGATTATTTAAAATTAGATCACATGGAAGTAGTTCCTGATCATGAGTTAAAAACAAATAGTGAATCTACATATTACATTCCTCATCATTGCATAAAAAATTCAATCAGATAACACAATCAAAACATTAGATATATTGTGAGATCCAGAGAATGATGTATTTTTATTTAAATTATCAATGAATTGTAAAAAAGCATACAACTCTAAACATGCTATATTATCTATGTTATCTCCATTATTCGATCCATTGAGTTGGATCTCACCAGTAACGATAGTTGGTAAAATCCTAATCCAAACATTATGGAAAGAAAAAAATAGATTGGGATGATTCTTTACCATCTCATCTAGAAACCATTTGAACTAAATTCAAGAACAATTTGCATGAATTAGAAAATCTAAAATTTCCTCGATATATTTTAATCAATAATGCTGTATGACATGAGGTACATGGATTTTCAGATGCATCAGAACAAGCATAAGCTGCTGTAATGTATGTGTGATCCAAAAATAGCGATGGAGATATTAAAGTAAATTTAATTACATCTAAATATCAAAGTTAGCTCCATTAAAAAAGTTAACGTTACCCAGGCTAGAATTATGTGATGCAAATTAATGTCAGCGTTAATTTTGGCTATGAATCTTTCCTTCGATAAAACTTTCTGTTGGTGTGATTCCACAATCGTTCTTGCTTGGCTGAATTCACCTTCAAATTGATGGGAAACCTTCATAGCTAATCGTGTTGCACAAATTAACGAATTTTTACGAAATACGACCTGGCATTATGTGACAAGTTTAGAAAACCCTGCAGATTGCACCTCTCGTGGTATAAGTCCGACTGAACGTAAAAATCATAACCTCTAGTGGAACGAAC
This sequence comes from Latrodectus elegans, assembly GCA_030067965.1. NCBI lineage: Eukaryota > Metazoa > Arthropoda > Arachnida > Araneae > Theridiidae > Latrodectus > Latrodectus elegans. The sequence goes on along the minus strand of CM057817.1, from coordinate 96,029,642 downwards.
CACCATTTCTGGCAAAATTCGAATGCATGTTCATGAATCCACGTGTACAGAAGACAACAAAATAGAAATCAAACGAGAAGAAAAAAGAGTTGTAAGTCTAAGTACGCAAACAAAGGAATTTCAAAACTTTGATCTTTTGAAAAAAAATTCTTTTCTATCAAAGTTAAAACAAGTACTTGCATATTGCTTTCAATTTATTCAAAACTGTAAATAACAGTCAAAAAGAATTTAAGATTTCTTACTGCTTCTGAACTTAAACATGTTTTGCTACTTTGTGTAAAAAAACGCAAAAGAAAGTCTTCAGTGCACAAATTGAAGCCTTACAGAAATCTAAACCACTATCAGTGAAAAGTAAACTTTTATCACTTAATCCTGCGTTACATGAAGGGTTATTAAACGTTAACGGTAGACTAAAGCATGCGAACATTTCTTATTCACAAAAGTATCCTATTCTTTTACCTAAAGAGCACTTGTTTACGAAATTAATCAGAACAGATATTCATTTAATCATTTACATGCTGGTGCTTAATTAATGCAAGTATGTATCAGATATATGTTCTGCATTATTTCAGCCAAATCAGCTATGTGAAAAGTCATCGCGAATTGTGTAATTTGCAAACGTTACCGAGCTCAAAGATTAACGTAACAAATTCCCATTTTTTCCCATCTATTGATTTACCAGGATCACGAGTAAATCCATCTCAACCATTCACTCATTGTGGTGTGGACTACTGTGGGCCGTTCTCAGTAAAAACTTAAAGAGCTACTAGAGCTAAAACTTCTGAAACATATTTAGCTTTATTCATACATTTTGCAACGAAAGCAGTGAACTTAGAACTCGTCAGTGACATATCAACTAATTCATTCATCGCTGGTCTCAAACGCTTTATCGCTCGTCGAGGAAAATGCTCACATATTTATAGTGATTGTGGCTCTAATTTCATTGGAACAAATCGTAAGTTAAAAGTAGAAATCACGTCACTTCTTAAATCTCATGAACATAATAAGGAAGTGTCACATTATTTAAGTGAGAATGAAATAGATTGGCATTTCAATCCACCAAGTGCTCCACATATGGGAGAACTTTGGAAATCCAACATAAAATGTGTGAAACAGCATCTCAGAAAAATCATATCCAATGTAACATTAACATTTGAAGTACTCTATTATAATATTCCCACAAATCAAGGCTTGTTTGAATTCACATCCCATATCACCGATGTCAAACGAGCCAAATGATTTCACAGCATTAACTCCAGGACATTTTATAGCTGGTGATCATTTAACAGCTATACCGGAACAAGTTTACCAAATAACGAAGATGAATTGCCTTTCCAGATGACAACTCACTCGAAGAATCGTCCAGCGTTTCTGGAATCGTTGGCAAAAGGAATACATTCTTTAATTGCAGCAACGATCAAAGTGGAAGCAAGCAAAAGGAAATTTAACAATCTGCGACATTATCCTCATTGCATATGACAATGTACCCACCAATGAAATGGAAACTTGGTAGTGTTAATCCTGTGCATCCTGGACATGATGGAAAAGTCAGAGTCGTAACACTAAAAACTGCAGACAGACTGTTGTCAAGGCCCATGACAAAACTTTGCAGAATTTAAGTTTACTTTAAATTCATCAAGATTTTTAGGAATTCTTCAATGAATACTCAATTCATTATCATATAACTAAAATTCATTTTATTATCTAGCTTCAGATTCTTTATGTTGTTATTGAAAGCTTTCAAGATAGGTGGCATTGAGTGGCGACACTTTTACACTTTTACTGTTACCAGAGCGGTAGCTCATGCGCACGGCGGGAAGAATGGTCTCGTTCTTCTCGTTCTTCAACAAATAGCTCTCCATTTGTTAAAACAAATGTTATTGTTTTGATAAAATCGTTATTAACTCATCTCAAAATTAAACATTAATCAAAAGTAAATATCGTCAGACACTAAACGAAACATATATATATATATATAATATATACATATATATATATATATATATATATATATATATATATATATATACATATATATATATATATATATATATATATATATATATATATATATATATATATATATATATATATACGCTAACAAAACAACACATCTGTCATCATTAAAAAAATAGTTGGTTTTGCTCTTAAATTTAAAATTTTCCTTAATTAAAAATATTTGTTATTTGTGCTTAAATTATTCAAAAAAATAGTATTTGAATTAGAATTAATCAAGGTTTAAACGAAATTTAAAATAGAAGTATTTCAGTAAGGTTAGCGATGAAAGTTAATAATATCAATATGTTATTTTAATCCTCAATGCTAATCAATATATTATTGTAATCCATCCGACTACCATACACTTTCAATCTTCTTCACTTTACGATGAATTCAGTGACTGATTGTTGTAAACTGAAGGATCACATTATATCAATGGCTACAACATATTGATGTTAAAGTGTATTTTATTTCTTAGTCTGATTATCTTGATATCTATAGCTTAAAAGACACCAGAGTGTTGAGAAATATCTGCGCAAGTGGTCATATTTTCTCTGCCAATCTATAGAAGTATTTCAAGAAATGTTCTTTTCTCATTAAAGTGAAAAATGTTCCATACTCACATCTATGCTTCTGCCAGCAGAGTTTGGCAATATGGATTTCAAATGTTGGTCAGGTTTTACAAAATTAACAAGGTTCAGCATTTGCCCGATGAGGTATATTGAGTATCAAATAATAACTCTAGTATAATAACTAGAATCTAATTTATTCTAACTAACTTCTTATTAACTAAGAATCTAATTAGTTCGTTGTTGTTATACTGGTATGGAATCTGAAATTAAATTTCTGCGATTACCTGTCAAGAATTGTTAAAAAGCTTTTAAACGTATCCGTAGGCTTTTATTTATGGAAAAAGAGACTGATATATTAATACGAGCATGTCTTTCGTTAAAAGTGCCTAAGTACTTTTGGAGACATTGCCTCTATCCTGTGTTCTAAAAGCATTCTATTAAAAATGTATGTCTTTCTTTTCAGAGAGTAAAGCTTCTGTCGAAACCAAGTAGCGAGTGGGGACCGAAATTGCAAGTGCACCGAGGGGAAGCGCACGCTCCGAAACACACCGATTCTCAAGTGCCGTTGACCAACCCAAATTACGATCCGGACGGAGACGACAACGATTCTGACAGCAAAAATAGCTACTACAGTACAGAAGGATTACAGATGTCCATTCCGATTCATGAAACAGGATTGTAAATAAATCTCTGATTGGATATTCCAATGAAATTTTGCCAAGGGAGTTTTTTTGAAGAGGCCATACATATTGCAACGGATATCTCTTGGTCTCTGGTCTATAGCCAAATTTTTGTGGAAATGAGTTTTATTTGTGTCGCGAATACGAAGATGTTATTTTCATTTATTAATGCAAGGTTGGCTCATTTTTACTTAAGCGCCCTAAAGCAAAATTCGTTCAAACTAATAGTTATATTAAGGTGATGAAATTTTTAAGCAATAGAATTTTATTCCAACTCTCTAACACTCTTTTTCCTTTTGTAAAAATATTTTGAAATATTTTACTGTATAAATCGATATGGAAATTTTATATATTTTAAGCATATAAAATCTCTATTTATATGTATTATAATTTTGAACTTTATTTTATCCATATTGTGGCCTTGTGAAAATTTTTAGAATCTCTAATTTATCTTTACCTCAGACTTTGACATCTTTTCTTCACTGTTAAACACAAATTTTTTAAGTATCTCATTTTGTAAATATATATAGAATTTAATAACCGTGTTATATATTTGTCATGGTTTGAAACAATTTGGTAATTTTATTTGGCTGACAAATAATTGAAATTTTGAGCTATTTTCTGTCAATATATTCTGCTACCAATCTCTTAAAATCTCACGTTAAAATATTATTAATTTTTTTAGAAAAAAATATTTTGAAGATATACAAGAATTAGTGTTTTACATAGATGTTGAGTGATTAATTTTTCAGATGGTATATTTGTAAACCTTTAAGAAAGTTGATAAATTTCTAAGACTAAAATTACTTCTTATCACAATTAAGAATAAAAGTAAAATTTCAAATTTTAATTTTTATTCTTTATATTTTACTTACGTTTTGTCATGTAAAAGCAGTTGGTCTATATACTTAAGCTTTATTATTAAAATGTTTAAATTAAATGTAAAATTTAATCAGTATCAAATCGATGAATTATTGATTATAAAACAACTTGAAATTTAATAAAATTACTTGTTATTTTTAGTTGCCGAAAAATTTAAATAATTGATATTGATTGTGCTAATACACGTGGTCGGTTAACGAAAGACTCAGGGAAATTATAAAATGTCTTCTCAGTATACAGCGAGTTATTGCGGTGTTTTGTTTCATTACCGTAACTCGCTGAGAGATTTGCGTGTATTTATTTTTATATTATTACTTCGTGATTTATTGACTTCTTTTTGCGATTTTTAAAAACGTTCACTTCTTATCTCTATTCATGTAGTGTCCCCACAAAATTCTCTTTAAAGATACTTAAATTCCAATCATAAGAAGGAATGGTAATATTTTCAATGATAATGAAAAAAGTATCAATTAATAAAAGATGTGCAAATTTTTGGGCAATTGTTTTAGTAAAACAATTTTCTTTAACAAAATATTTATTGATATTAGTCTTATTATTATGGAAAATTAGTTTTAAATTTTCATTTAGAATTTTTTCCATGATATTCGTGACATAAGATTCCTTAACGTAATTATAATACCACCATGGTTCAGTTCAAGAAAATTGTCATTTCAAAATTTTAGAGATATGTTATCTTTATCAAATAACTAAACGGCAATAATGATTTACAATACAGAAAATATACTAGATATTGGAATGATATGCTTTATCATAGATTGAGTGAGTTTTGATGAGAAATGTCGTAATGTAATATCATGACATATATTATGAATTATAATATTCATAAGAAAAGTTGATTGAAGGGAGATTATATTCTAAATGTGCGGTGTATTTATTACGTGCGATGTATCTTGGTTAAAACTCTGACTAAAGTATGAAAAGTTATATAAGCTAGTTGGTTACTTTTCTTATATTATAAAGGACACAGCATGAAATTTTCTTAAAATTTAGTAATTTTTACACCTGAGAAACGAAGTCTAAAAACATGCTATTATGATCAATAATATTCATTAATTGCAACCAGTATTCAATCATAAGTTGAAAGTATTGTTAAAAATACTTTGAAACATGTGAGTCACTTGTAAACATTTAGATTGTGGATTGTGGGTTTGATATTATAAATATTGTTTTATATCGTACACATTAACATAACTGTTATTTAATAACGAAAAAATGATAAATGATACTAATTCAAAGGCATGTACGATACAGAGATTAATATTGAAAAATCAATCAAATTTTGAGCAGCTAAAAAGTGTCTTCTTAATTAACATTCTATCTTTTAATCCAGAAAGAAAAGTTAATACAAAGAAAAATTTTAATTTTTATCTGGTAACTTATCCATTACACATTTGCACTGATTTTTGCATATTATGTGAAAAATTTATAAATTTCTAAGTGTTAAAAATAGGGGCTAGGTAATTTCTTATTTGAAAAATAATATTTCTTCATTCTTTTATATATTTTTGTATAAGAGTGATATATTAATATATGTTATATATGTACTCAAAACTCTATATACTGTATTATAAATGTATTTTTGATGCTATCATCAATTTTCCATTGCTGCATTTTATTAGTATCATTTAGAGTATTGCATTTTTTTATGAACTGATATTTCTGTATATATATATAAGCCTGATAATGTATTCAAATTATTATATTTGTGATATTTTCTATTAAAAATGCGTATTATTGAGTTTTAATAAACATTTTAAGTTGTAATCTGAAATACAATGTTAATTTTTTTAATCAACAATCATTGATGTAAACACGCACAAAAGTTTTTTATTTATTTAATATTACCGATTCTAAATTTATTAAGTACGAATGAATAAGAATATTTTCCCTTTTCAATTCAGTTTAACTTACAATGACTAAAAAAAAAAAAAAAAAAAAATACAATTAAAGCTGAAAAATTTTAAATGTTTACAATATTTCTTAAAAATATCCTATGGCACTTTTCAGGAAATATGAAAATCGTATGAGCATATTTACTGTGTATACCAACATCTATTGAAATGAGAGCATAAGCTTATTTCCGAAATTTCAAGATAATCATGCATCGTAAAATGTAATCATTTAGGAAAATACTTCGATTGATTTTAATATTCCTCGTCAAGTCATACTCTAAACAAACCTGGAGTTCCCTATCAGGGGAGGGGGCACGCCTCCCAAGGAGGGCATAGAGAGATGTCAAGGGGGCGGTAAGCGTTTGTATTTTATTTTTACTTTTTTTTATACCACTAATGTGGCAAACAGGCTAGAAAAACGAAAAAAACTCAACAAACAACATTTAAAAATAACATTTCAAATCAATGTTTAGTTTACACGCATAAAATTAATGAAATGAAATATCATAGCTATTCACTTATTCTATCAACCACTGTTTCAAAACCCGACATCGTCACTCGCAGTTTATGCATGTTTCTACAAGTGACAAAATGAATTCACCCTTATCACAGCATCAAAAGGCATAATTTTCTTTCTTAATTTAAATTTTCTAAAATCTATATACGAAATTCTTAGTCTATCATTCTGCTAAACGGCAACTTATATAATTAAGGAACAGAAGAATACCTCTGGCAAATGATTTGTAATTCCTTATGAAAGTTTCGCAAAAGTTTCTGCCATTATTCTACAAAATATGAGAAGGTTCATTTGAAGAAATTCAAATTAAGGTCTAAAATAATAAGAAATGGTCTAGAAATGCTCCAGATGAAATATTACCAAAGCCTCCAGGCGTACCAATGAAAATTGAGGTTTTATAGACACCAAAAACTGACAAAAAAAAAAGAAAAAAAAACATTTCCTAACAGTACATGTTAAGGTTGTATAGCATTTTTGCAACAATTTGCAAGTTTCAGACTTCATTGTTATTCAAGATAGTTTCAAGATTTTTCGCAATAGGCCGAAGTATTTTTCTGAACAAAGAGCCCCGATTTCGATACAAGTTCCTACTGAGCAGCACGACGATGCATGTCTGCCAGAGCGGGTATTTCGAAAATTCGAATAGAGTGCCTCAAGCAACGAATAGAGTGTGTGTGTGTGCCTCATTAAATTTTTAACTATGATTATTTTCCTAATACTGGAGAAATTTGAGTCACTGTCTCTATAGCATGTCTGTACAACAAACAATTTTTGAAATATAAAACGTTATTTCCGTCGCTTAATTTCCGGCGACAATTGAAGAATTTTTGTCTTCATTTAAATTACATCCATATAACAAAATTTGAAAAATTTTTAAAAATTGATTTGCAATTGTTATCAAACACTTTTTTAAAGAATTTCAGTTGAGATAGTAGTTCAAAGTTTAGACAATATAAATAACTAAATTTGAAATATTTTACAGTTACTTTTTACAGATTTCTTAATAAAATTATATCTTTCACTTATTCCTTATTTTCCTAAAGTTTTCAACCATAATATCTGGGAGTACTGAAACTGACAGCAATTATATATTTTCAATAAAAAAATGCTTTCTGAAATTGCACACACAAAATATTATTCATTATGCAATTTTATGTATTGAAGGGAGAATATTTTTAATTAATCAGTACCATATCTAAGGAATATTTTCATTGACTAAAAATTGATTGGGAAAATAATATTTAGAAATGAAGTTTTTTTTAAAATTATAGTTTCCGGATGAAAATAAAACTATTAAACGTAGAGCGTTGTTTTTGCTTACAATTATAACAACCATTCTGAATTTATACTGATTTTCTAATTTTTTATTAGAAATGAATTAAATTATTTTTATTTTCAAAAATTGCTAAATTTAGAAATAACATCATGGTGTGAAACTTAATAGTAATAACTGATTTACTATTAGACACACACATTACAAAACAATTTGCACAGTATGTATTATCATTTTAAAGAAAAATATTAATTTAAAAACAATTGATTTTATTAAAATTGTTTCAAAGTTACAATATTATTCATTATTACTTAATTTAAAAAAAAAAATTGTTCTCTGATGTAATTTTTCACTTGTGAAAATTTAAGTATTTTGCATATAAATTTCTTAAAGAGAAAATGCAGGGTGTTTAGAAAAAGGACTTCCTGATTTCAAAATTAAATATCTCGAAAACAAAGATCCATAGAAGAGTGCAGTAAGCGATATGCTTATAGTAAAAGCTGTAAGAATTTTATACAGGAATTTGAAATAATAGTTACAAAAGCTGCAAATAGATGGCGCTGTGATCGCTATACGCAATGTTTATTATAAATAGTGATCTGAAGCCCAGAGCGATCAGTTTCACTATTGAAGCAAGAAAGGAGGTTAAAATACCAAAGGAAGAGATTATAACCATGTACTCCATTGAACAACGTGTTTTTCTGGTGCTAGAGTACCACAGGTTAAAAGAGAGTTCTACGGCAACAAGGCGTATTTTTCAAGCACGATTTAATGTTCCAAAAGGACCGGATGCGAAAACCATTCGTACGCTTTTCGCCAAATTTCAACGAACAGGCAGAGTAACTGATGATCTAGTGGGGAATGTTGGCCGCAAGCAAACTGCCGTTACGCCTGAAAATGTCGCCACAGTTTCTGGAATTATTCAGCAAAATGCAATGCCATCCGTCCGTAGAATTGCATCTGAGACTGGTTTGAAGAGTTCCAGCACGCAGAAAATACTGAGAAAGAGCCTACACATGTTTCCATTCAAAATTCAATATCACCAGGTCATACCCGTACGAGCTGTGTAACAAAGGGTTGAATTTGCTAATCAGATGCTCACAACGATTGATAGTGAAGGATTTGATGTTGGCTGCATCTGGTTTACAGATGAAGCACACTTCTACCTGAATGGATTCGTGAATAAACAGAATTGACGATTTTGGGGTTCCGAAAATCCATATTGGTGTGAAGTGAAACCCCTGTATTCACCTAAAGTTACTGTGTGGGCTGCAGTATGCAGAAGAAGCATTATTGAATCTTTTTTCATTCGAGAAACGGTCACTAGTGAACGTTACGTTGCAATTTTGGAACGATTTATCGCCACACGGCAAGTGTTAGAGGATCGACCACGTACTGAATGGCTTATGCAAGATGGAGCTCGATCACATCCTACCGAACATGTGTTTCGCTTTCTTGATGAATACTTCGGGAATCGAGTCATTGCTTTGGAATATCCCAAATTTGCTGGTGCAGGCATGGATTGGCCTTCATATTATCCGGATTTGACTCACTGTGACTATTTTTATGGGGCACATTGAAAGACTTGTCTACCCGAAGCATCCCGCTCGTTGGACGAGCTTGAATCGGCAATCTGTGGGGCATGTGAATCCATTTCTGTTGTGACACTACGAAATGTGATGACAAATTTCATTCTTCGTTTGTTCCAACTCTGCAGCGCCAATGGGGAACATTTTGAAAACACTGTGATGTGATTTTTTTAAAAGAATGTTTTCATACGATTATTTCATTTATGTACGCTGATATGAGCTGCACAACGTACAGCGCCATCAGTTAGCAGTTTTTGTAACTCTTATTTCAAACTCTTGTGTAAAATTTTTACAGCTTTCATAATAAACATATCCTTTACTGCATTCTTCTATCGATGTTTGTTTTCGAAATATTTAATGAAATCAGGGAGTCCTTTTCTGGACACCCTGTAACTGTTGAAACATTTTACTATACAAAAGATTCTTGTGGAATATAACTGAAAAATCATGAATGAAGTAAATATTTTGAAAACGGAATCGTTTTTCTATAAAATTACGAAATATATTAATCACGCAATTTTAGTTTTCATTCATTTAAGCTATTTCTGCATGGCTTAAGAAAGACATATTAAAAAAAAATCCATCTTTTTTTAAGGCTTTTTTAGATTTGCCGAACAATTTTATTATGAATAATTGATAGCAAATAGTGAAATAATATAAATAACTTTATTTGAAGTTTTTCACTTATTTTCACATATGTCCAGAAATACATTCAAGCAATAAGTTCTTTTTCGTAATCTTGACAAGTGAATTATGCTCCAGCTTCACATTTCATTCTTGAATTTCATAAAATCAATTTATTTACTTATACTTTTCGGGGATTTATTTGTTATTATTTTAATTTAGTTTATGTTTTAACATTTGAAAAATAAAGAACGATTTTGAATACGGAAATGGCACCATCTATTGGATACATCTATAAGATTAATAGCTTAATAAAGTGATAATTATCTAGTGGCGTCATCTTTTGATGTAATATTATAATCTGATTATATATTTTAGTCAGAATTATATTACGTATATATATATATATATATAAAATATGATTTTAAATTTTATTTACGAAAAAACGAATATATATTTAAAAAATGAAAATATTTATTTCCTTACTATCATGTAAGGCTTAATAAATAGTTTACAATTGCAACAATTGTGATTTATATTTGTATAACATTTTTTGTTACGATGCTGATTGATAGATATTAAATTATTTCAAAATAAATAATGTTATATTATTTTTAATATTATAAGGGAATTATTAAACAAATTTCATTTAATGTTATAGTAAAAGATTAAATAGAGAGATGCGAAGGTCCAAAGTAATAAAAGCCTTGATCTTCATATTGTCTAAATAAATGCTTAGGGAAAAAGCTATTTTTTATTAAATATTTTTTTGTGAAATATATCTTTTTGTCCTTAATATATATGTTAAATATTTACTAAATATTAAGCCAAGACGTAGGGTAAATATTCAGCTCCAAAATCAGATTATCTCTACATGAATATTTAATATTTTCATTGTATGTCTGAACTGATTTCAATTACTAAGTAATTTATTTTTTACTAAATATAAACTATTTAATGGATTTTATAATATATTTATACTTTTTATTGCTTCATTTGTATGTAATATTCTTACATTTCAGTGTATAGTTATGTAAACCAGTGTTTTGCTTTATATTATATAATCATGAGAATAGCAAATCGTATTTTTCAAATAGAAGTGGATAAAATAAAATAAGTTACTGAGGTTAAATAAATAGACAGTGTTTTCACTTTTTCCTCACATGTTTTGTTTCAATAGTTTTACAATGATTGATGAAGTGTGAAAGTTTTCTTACATTCGCAATATATTCTCAATTGATAAAAAATATAATTACTTTAAAATGTTGCCAACATTTTAATGAAATTACATTCTTTAGAATGTATATGCATGCATTACTTAAATTAATAAATGTAAAATTAATTTAACATGCAAATTAATATTTCAGAAAATTTAGGAAAAGAAGTCCGCAAATTACTGATGTAATATGTACAGTTTAAATAATTATTTTAAATTAATGACTACAGTTAGGAAAACAAAGACGACATACAATCAACATCGTGACACTAATCCTAAATTGTATTTTTCCATCCGACATTTTGACAACATTGTGAACCATAGTTTTAAATGTAAGAAATATTAAAGAATTAAAACATATATTACATCAAACATGTAACATGCTCTGAATTAAAGTTTTTTTTTTTTTGAAAAAGTAAGAGGAAAACAGAATGTAATTATAAACTATATCCGCAAACTTATGATTCGTAGGATAGCATGTAGTTGTTCTTGCATGCCTCCTTTGGCTCGCACCTGTTCCATTATTTTGAACTTCTCCACACAATCTAGGACGAACGGTTTTGCTTTCTCGACGGAGTTCCTGTGCACGCACCTCCAATTTAATTGGTATAGTTTTATTTATAATGCTTTGTATAAATCATGCTTGGATAGCCCCAGGCCGTCGCGAACTTATTTCTCCCTCCGGGCCGGACACCGCCGAGCTGGCAGCCGAATGGTTAGCGCTCTTGCCTTCGGTTCAACAGTTCGTGGGTTCGAATCCCACCTTGGGCATGGATGTTTGTAGTGGTTCGGAATCCACTTTAAACCGTAGGTCCCGGTCTAATTAGCCCTCGTGTGCAAAAAATGACCGTTGAGCGACAAACAAACCAACCAACCAACCAAACCGGGCCGGATACCAAAGTAACGAAACTGGTTTCTGACGTGACAAACGAGATCGGTGAATTTTGGATGATTTTGGTATTTTTCTATAAATGTAACATCCCTATAAAACTTTTTATTATATTTTGTGAGCAAATTAAAAACACTTATGTTTTAAATATTTATTTTAATGAGCTTCAGTACACTAAAGATATTTTTTTAAATTGCAGATCAATATGGGACGGAAATGCTGTGGGTCTTTATTACGAATCCGAAAATTCTTATACAATAGTTTGAAGTTCCCTTCACATCCCCACAGGAGGGAGAAGTGGATTTAAAATATTAAGCGCGCTGAGTTCGAACCAAGCTCTTTTGCTGTGGAATGCATTCGAAATTTCGAAGAGAGATTTATAATTCGGTAAGATACAGCTGTTCGTGATGATGGTACATATTTAACAGTACAAAGAAAAAAACTTGCACTTATCGGTGATGCATTGCTTACGAAATTTGAAAACCAATCTTCATATTAATCAAAAAAGCTGCTTATTGAGAGGAAATCACTACATTTAAGATGAGAAGAAATGGAAAAATATGATAAAGTAAAATTTTCCCACTGGTGTAATGATGATGAAATTCCCTCATTTTCAAATTTTTTAAGTAATTGCGACAGCAAAATCAATGAAAAATGGATAGTGTTAAAGAAAAGTAAATTTGTTGGATTTTATTTAATTGAAGATGGTGATAATCCAAAAATTATTGTGACATTTAAAATATTAACAGATCCATCTGTCACAATATGGTATAAAACTACAGTTAACATGCAAATATTTGAATGGCTTTTAGGTTCCGAACATAAATGTGACAGGTGGACAAAATTTGTTTCGCTTGTTAGTCACTTATCCTCTCCTCATAAGAAAAATGTTCAACCTTGAATATAAATTTAGCTTGTGCATTTTTATTTTTTAGAAATTGCTTTAAATTTTGTCAGTGAAGAAATAATCAAAATGAAGCTTAAATTCATAATGGAACAAATTTCATTAATGACACAGAAACATAAAACATTCCACATTTATTATTTTGTGGTTTGATAAAATGTATCATACTTATCTATATTGTTTACTTAGGAATTCGGAAATCACATGACACTGCTTCATCCATGTCATCTTAAAAATTTTTCACTAGTCTCCGTTTTCAATTATTCTTCTGTGTTTTTAGTTTGATGTTTCTTAGTGATTACTTAATGACTAAAAATATATAAAATTGCTGTCATCTATTGTGTTTCGTATTTTATGGTTTCATCGGTACCTTTTCTTCCAGAAATTTGTTGTAGGTGTGACAAGGTGAAATGAAAGATTCATTTGAACATTCAAGAAATAATGTTTTATCTATTAAAAGTTTTGAAATGTATACTATACTACTTAGTTTGAGAGATACTTTATAAGCAGCATAGTCTGCAATATAAATAGGAACTGGCATTACTTCTTCTGTAACATTGGCATCTGAAGTACTTAAAGCATCATAGAATTGCTCAGGTATTTCACAATTTTCTAAATGTTGGCATACAAAATTTAAAACTTTTAACTGAAACTTATCTTCTCTTTGAAAATATAAAGTACTCAGGTTAAGCAATTTTAATTTTTTTCAGTTTCAAAAATCTGCATACCATATACATTATAATTACATCCAATCATTTGGCGGTATTCTTCAAGACGAGCTTCATAATTATTAGTTTGAAATTTTCTATGTAAAACATAAGAAAGACCAAGCGTTTCAAATGCATAATGAACAATTTCAATTAGAGTTTGTATTGTAAATTAAAAAGCACAATATGTTTCTTTTGACAACATTACACCTTTGCCAGGAATACCAAGAGCTTTTTATTTTCTACATTTTAATTCCTAAGTTCAATCCACATTTTATCAACCAAATGTTAAACTCCTTTAAAAATATTTTTTTTCATCATTAATACACTATTGGCTATTAAAATTGCTACACCAGGAAGAAATGCAGATAACAAAATGATACTTATGGAACAAATATATTATACAAGAAATAACAAGTGATTAAATTTTCAAAAAATTTGGCTGGATAGATCTTGAGAAATCAGTACCCAGAACAACCACCTCTGTGTGTGTGGCAGTAATAACAGAAGTTATACGCCTGGGCATTGAGTCAAACAGCGATTGGATTGCATGTACAGGTACAAATGCCCATGCAGCTTCAACACGATGCCACAGTTCATCAACCGTAGCGACTGGCGTTTGGTGACGAGCCAGTCGCTCGACAACCATTGACCAGACGTTTTCTATTGGTGAAAGATCTGGAGAATGTACTGGCCAGGGCAACAGCCGAATATGTTCCGTATCAAGGAAGGTCCGTACAATACCGGCAACATCCGGTCGGGCATTATCCTGCTGAAACGTAGGGTTTCACAGGACTCGAATAAAGGGTAGAGCCATGGGTCGTAACACACCAGAAATGTAACGTGCACTGTTCAAAGCACCATCAATGCGAACAAGAGGTGACCAAGATGAGTATCCAATGGCACCCCATACCATCACGCCAGGTGATGGGCTAGTTTGACGATGACGAATGCACGCTGCCAGTGTGCGTTCACCACGATGCCGCCAAACACGGATGCGACCATCATGATGCTGTACACAGAACCTGGATTCATCTGAAAAGATGACGTCTCGCCATTCGTGCGCCCAGGTTCGTCATTGATCACACCATTGAAGGCGCTCTTGTCTATGACGCAGCGTCAAGGGATGCCGCAGCCATGGTCTCCGAGCTGATAGTCCATGCTACAGCAAACGTAGTCGAACTGTTCGTGCAGACACTTGTTGTCTTCCAAACGATCCCGTTCCTTGACTCACGGCTCGTAACGTGGTTGCACGATCCATTACGGCCATGCGGATAATATGCCTGTCTTCTCGGCTGCTAGTGATAGGTGGCCGTTGAGATCCCGCATGGTGTTCCGTATTACCGTCCTGAACCCATCGATTCCATATTCTGCTAACAGTCATTGGATCTCGACCGACGCGAGCAGTAATACTGTGATAAGATAAACCACAATCCCGGTACGCTACAATTCGACCTTTATCAAAGTCAGAAACGTGCTGGTACGCATTTCTTCTTCTTACAAGAGGCATCACAACAACTTTTCACCAGGCAACAACGTTCAAATGCAATTTGTGTATGAGGAACCGGCTGAACAATTTCCTCATTTAAACACAATGTAGGTGTCGCTACTGGCGCCTGCTTTGTCTGAATGCGCTGAAAAGCTAATCATTTGCATATCACAGCACCTTCTTCCTTTCGTATAAATTTCACGTCTGTAGCATGTCGCCTTCTTGGTGTAGCAATTTTAATGGCCAGTAGTGTACTTTTAATTGGTGCTGCTAGATCATGCAAACAACGGTGACTGCGGAAAGGAGGTTTTATATTCATTATATTTCCCACTATGTAGAAATACATTGAATAAACAGTTTAGTGTCCATTGCATATGGGCTCAATGTTTCCATATTTAAGGTTAACGCAATGCAGTTTGTTTTATAAAACATATTTAAATCATTACTTACATTCTGTGTTTTTATATTAGTAGGATATATTACTTTACGCAACAATTTTGGAGCCTTCTTAACAAAAGAATTATTTTCTAGCTCATGCAGTTCTTTAAACTTTTCCAAATTTTCACGACACAATTTTTCCTCTATAGTGCTTGGGAAAAATAAAACTTAGCTTATGAAAATTTGGTTTAGCCAGTTATTTCTAACTGCTTTTATTAAATGTACACTTTTAAAAATGAAAATGTTTTTTTCTCAGGACGAATTGGATGTGGAAAGGATGATTTTAATTCACTTCCACAAAACTGTGTAAACATATTTCGATTTTTATGGCTGTTATCAGAAATTACAGCTATCGCCTTAAAATTAGATTTTTGAGCACGTTCCGACACTTGGTGAGAACATTTCAGCAAATCTTTATAGCAGTGAGATTCCGCCTTGGAAAAGAGCTACAAAATCCTTGTTTTTTGACAAAACTAAAGACAGCATAAAAGCTAAAACAGTTGTTGCATCAGAATTAGAGTTATTTGAAGAACAAATAAGTTTTCCAGATTTATATGACATCATTGGATTAATATAAATTTCATCTAATAGTAAGTTTACTGTTTTTTCATGGTCCTCTAAAAAGATTGATTCCTTAAAAAGATACTTAATATTGCAGTTTTTTGTATAATTGGAAACGGAGACAGATGATAATTTTTTAAGATTTCATGGATGAGGCAGTGTCATGATTTGCGAATCCCTAAATAAAGAATACGGATAAGTATAATACATTTTGGCAAACTACAAAATAATAAATGTGGAATATTTTATGTTTATGTGTTATTAATGAAATTTTTGTTCCATTATAAATTTAAGCTTCATTTTGATTATTTCTTCACTAAAAAAATTTAAAGTAATTCCTAAAAAAATGAATGCACCAGCTAAATTTATTTCCAAGGACCATTGTTCTTATGAGGAGAGGAGAAGTGACTAACTAGTGAATCAAATTTTGTCCATATTTACGTTCGGAACCTTAAAGTCATTCAAATGCTTGCATGTTAATAACTTAATTTTTTTACCATTTTTTAACAGAAAGAATCAGTTTATATTTTAAGTGCCCCAATAATTTTCGGGCTATCACCGTCTTCAATTAATTTAATTTAAATTAAATTTTTATACGGTTTTATGAAAGATTTAAAGACTAATATATAGATCAGAGGTAAGCAATCTGCTGCCCTTTGAAAGATTGTTTGTGGCTCCTGATATGTGTACCTGAATTCTCTTTTCATTTTTGGGTTATTATATTTAAAAAAATGACTATCTTTCCGTATCTGCTTAAAAATGTCTTCTAAATTACTAACAACAGATATGAAAGACGTTGTGGTAAATTTTATTTCAGTATTAATTAAGAATGATATAACTCGTCGAAAATTGCGCTAACATACTTAAATAGTTGCGTAATAATAACAAATTATAGGGACAGTTTGTTTCTTGCTTGCTACGGATATAATTTGTAATCTAGAAATTTTGGTAAATTAACTATAGAGAGAGTTTGGTACGTAGTATGCAACACGTGTTGTTATTGTTTTAATAACACAAAACTTGTATTTTCTAAATTTATTTATTTATTTCAAATTATGTTAAAAATAGGAGGACAGAGAACGTTAAAATAAAAATAAAAAAAAATGAGGAAAAAAATATAAGTTGTAATAATGAGTGGGAGGAGAATTTCTTTGTTATTGCTAATAACGGAAACGCATTATGTGTTATTTGTAAATCTACTGTCAAAAAGTTTACATTTTGCAATTTACTTCGACATTATGAGACCAATCACCGTCAATTTTGTAATCAGTGTTCTCCAGGATCAGATGAACTTGCTTCTTTAAAATCAAATTTATGAATAAGCAGTCAATTTTAATGACCGTTATCAATCAAACTAGTCAGGTGGGGAAACAAATTTTGTTATTGCCTGGAATTTTAATCATTTTTACAAAACACCCGCATGTGGAAAAGGAGAGTTCATTTACAAGAACTTAAAAGATGTACTTAAAATTTTAGATCCAAATAATGCAGAATTGCACAAAGTTGTTTCGTAAATTCTCGTCTGGAGACCTACATTCAAACGAGGCATAGCTGCAATTAATACATCTCTTGAATATAATTTAAAAAAATGATTTGAAGAAAGGTATTGCATTCAGCTTAGCAATTGATGATTCGATAGATATCACAGATCTTCAGGAATTGACAGTTTTCTAAAGTTTTCTTTTTTTTTTTTTCACTTGACCTTTTTGTTAAAAAAGAAAGAATTAGTAGCACTTCAAGAGACAACCCACGGTGTCGATATTAAAAATGGATTAGATTTCATAATGAGAACTTTTGAAGTGCCTCTTAATAAACTTGTAAATAATGCAACTGATAGAGCTCCGTCAATACTGGGTAAAAATCTATCTTATTGGGCTTTTAAGAGATGATTCTCATACTCCACAATTCATACCGCTTCATTGCATAATTCATCGAGAACATCTCAATACAAAATATCCTGATGTTATGAAAACAGTGTCATATATCGTAAGTTAGTTTCGTAGCAATGCAAAAAAAACTTCGACAATTTAAAAATTTCCTTGAAGAATTGAAGGACTTCCGAATGGCATTAGCTTCTTTTGCAATGTTAAATGATTATCGAACTACAACGCATTAAATTGATTTGGTGACCTAATAGCTGCATTTCTAAAAGGCAAGGAAATAACCTATTTAGAATTAGACAATGATGAGTGGTTACAAAATTTAACGTTCTATACTGATAACATTGGCAAACCCTGAATTTACAATTGCATGGGAAAGACAGAATAATATCTGACCTAACGCAATGCATATTTACTTTTAAATTAAATTACAACTTTTTTCAAAAGGACATTAAAAATAGAACAATTTATCTTTTTGATCGAAAATAAAAAATTTTTCTAATATTAAACAAGGAAAACTCAACTAGTATATAAAAAAGCTAGATGAAGGAATATTGACGGAATTCTAAAATAGATTTCAAAACCTGAACTATTTTAATCGTCTCTTGATTTTTTTCTGAATCCATTTGAAATTAACATAATTGAAGGTGAGTTGACCATTTCCAATATAATTATGACCCAATAAACATCAGGAGAATTAAAATTATTAGAGATGCAAGATGATTAAGTTATACAATTAAAATATAAATCAACGCCGATTACAGCATTTTGGAAATTTGTACTAAAATTGAAGTACCCTGGTTTGAAAAAGTCGTCTTGTCGAATTATTTCAATAGTCGGAGAACAATGTACTTATGTTTATCATTTTATTCCACTTTAAATTCGGGAGACCCAAACATCAATCAATATTAACTAATCAGCATCAAAGAATTATTGAGAAGTGCTGTCAACAATTTCTGGTGCAGCCTTTCCTATTTTTGGACTTTGCGCCATGAAACCCAAACAACCACCAATTATCCCCCGTATTTTAAGGAGTTATCGAAATAAGTGAAATAAATTGTTTAACTTTTTGTATTTAAATTCAATACACATATTTTGTACTTCTATTTATATGTTTTTAATAATTTCTGTAAAATTTTTTTCATACCATTTAAGTACGTATTTAATTGCAACTCGCGAAAAATTTCAAAGTTTAAAATATGCCTATCAAGGAGCTTGGCCACCCCTCATATTGAATTCATTAAAAAATTTTCTGAATATTTGTTCGTAGTGCTGCCATCTAGTTACTAAAATGAACCTAAAATCTTCTATTTTTAATAAATATTTGCAAAATTAACTTAATGCGTATAAGAATCATAAGCAACTGTCTAAAAATCTAGCTCTTAATCTATTGTTGGCTTAGAAAAATATTATTTTTTAAAATTATATTCTTTATACTTTCAAGAATTATTGAAAGAATCTAACATCTTATTTTTGAAATTGAGGATTTCAAAATACATATGGAAATGTTATTTACTTATGCAAGAAATGAAGTCTTATGAATAAATTAGGAACTTGTTAGCTTGTTTACATAATTATATGACTTAATTAAAAATCTTTCTTGTATTTTCTTGTAGTGGAAGAGTGTTTTCCTAAAGTGGATTAGAAAAATATTTTATTTTTAAAAGTGAAACATTTCTTAAATCTGATTAATTGTTCTAGTAGAATAGGCAATTGATTTACAAACATTTTAAATTAATGGTGAATCATTTTTTATAAATTCAACAATATTTTCAATATTTATCACAATACTTAATATTTGATTGTATTGTAAGGTTAATGCTGGCAAAATTAAATTAATTAAATTTTGTTCCTGCTGTACTGGACTTTAAGATTGTTGCATTTCTCCCAATAATCTCAGATGGAGTTTTATTCAACTGATTAGGTTTTGGATCAAATAGAAGTATAGTAAATAGCCAAGAAAGAAACAAATCTGTTAGTCTATCTTACATTGTTTTCTTGTTTGCTTCAAGAGTTAAAACTTTACAATTACAAAAGGCGTGGCTTTTGGTTAAAATTGCAAAATTGATGAAGCAACTAAACTGCAAAATAGACAAAAAAAAGGGCTATTTTCCTAGCCATTGTTATTCGCTAAAATTGCCCGGAACATTTTAATTCTTATTCCTAAATGATTAAAATTACATTCATCGTAATAAATGCATCTAATATCTCAATCACTTCAAATAGTAAATTTATTTGTCCAGAGATTTCATCCTTCAGAAAAAAAATAAGTTTAAATTTATCTTACTTAGGTATTAGTGAAGTTTTTAATTATTCGTTACAGTATTACAAAACAAAAATATATTCTAAATCATAAGGGGCTTAGGAGGCCGATAAATAGTTTATTGAGAATTTCTAACATACAAGACTTGCCATCAGCCCTCTCTCGTGGCCAGAGTGCCTGACTGCGGATAGGGAGGTCCAGGGTTTGAATCCCGGTTCGGACATAAGTGTACTTTCTCTCTCTCTATCTATCCTGTCTTTGTCCTTTCTGTGTATGAATGAGGTGTGAATGGTTGCCTACCCTATATAAACGGGTCCCTATTGCTTGTGTGTACTGAAGCTGTCGGATTCCACATCATATATGGTTCAGTATAAAAAAGTGGAGCAGCGCACGCCATATTGTCAGCCTAGCTGGCACAAGACAGAAAAAAACATACAAAACTTATATCCAAAGATAGCTTAATTATCCCTTGTAATTAATCACATATTAATTTCTAGATTGACGTCTCCATTATAAAAATACTTATTTCAGAAGCTTAAATAATCAATAGATGTTTATGATCAGACTGACATCTCTAACATGGTAATTATTT
The DNA here is from genome assembly GCA_030067965.1 of Latrodectus elegans. Lineage (NCBI taxonomy): Eukaryota > Metazoa > Arthropoda > Arachnida > Araneae > Theridiidae > Latrodectus > Latrodectus elegans. Next base: position 96,008,655 of record CM057817.1, on the reverse strand, counting down.
AAAATTTGACATAAAAAGCCTAAACAGAGAATTATATTTACATAGAAATCTTGGTCAGACACAATAATCTCAGCCAGAATCATGAGAAGCAAAGACGGACGAATGTGGTTTCAAGGAAATTTCGCAATATGATTTAGTCACTGAGCTAACAAAATAAAAAAATAATATATCTGCTGAAGAGATTTTAAAGTTGTACGAACTTTTGTCGCGGCCTTGAAGTAATATAAATGTGAGAATTTTTAGTGATTGAATAGAACGGTTGATTATTTGACTAAAGAATAGCCGAATGATCATCGATTCAACAGCTCGTAGGTTTGATTCTCAATTCGAGCTTCGATGTTAGTAGTGGTTCGGAAACTGCTTTAATCTTAAAGTCATTGTCTATTCTGATCTCGTCAGCAAAGACAAACAAACCAAATGTGTGTAAAGACAGCGTGATATTTGCACTTACATTTGAGTTTGCATTATGTTTGAAATGTTTCCCAACTTCTAAGTATAAAAACAAACATATAACTATATATATATATATATATATATATATATATATATATATATATATATATATATATATATATATATTTATATATTTATATATATATATATATATATATATATATATATATATATATATATATATATATATATACACACATACACACACACACACAAAGATTTTTTTTTCTATTTTTATTCGCAGAAGCAGCTGAATAATGTTGCCATTACGTATATTGTATTTTAAAAGTATTTAAGTTACGTTATATTTCGATAAAAGTTTACTAAAATTGTTTGTACTTTACACGCTGACGAACAATGATCTCTATCAAAAGAGTTTACAAATTTTTTACGGATAAAAAATATTTCGTAAAAATAAGAAAAAAAAAAAGAATCATTTTAGAAATGGGACATATGTCAGAAAATGTAAACTTTTCTAATCATCAATCAATGAAAATAAGATTGAGGATCTTGCCGCAAGGAAACTTTCTGAAGCATCAGAGTGATGAGTGTCACAAAAGACATTAATTTTTTGTAAGTGCAGTTATAGTTCAAAATTCTGCAATAAGAGAGTAGTACTCGTATAAACTAGAACTTCAAAAAATAATATTAAATTAAGACTCAACCTTTGCCCCATAGCTCTTATTTTACTATATCCTTCATGCCAATCCAATGCCAATCTCGTATTTCCTAGTGCAAACACAGTTTCAATTTTTTTTAATCCTATTTGATGAATTAAAGTTATAAAATAAATTTATATGACATATCTCGGATGTGGTAGGATGTGGAGATTTGTGTCTAACAATGGAATTGTCTATTCCTATGAATAAACTACACTACTGGCCATTAAAATTGCTACACCAAGATGACGAAATGCTACAGACGTGAAATTTATACGAAAGGAAGAAGGTGCTGTGATATGCAAATGATTAGCTTTTCAGCGAATTCAGACAAAGCAGGCGCCAGTAGCGACACCTACATTGTGTTTAAATGAGGAAATTGTTCTGCCGGTTCCTCATACACAAATTGCATTTGAACGTTGTTGCCTGGTGAAAAGTTGTTGTGATGCCTCTTGTAAGAAGAAGAAATGCGTACCAGCACGTTTCTGACTTTGATAAAGGTCGAATTGTAGCGTACAGAGATTGCGGTTTATCTTATCGCAGTATTGCTGCTCGCGTCGGTAGAGATCCAATGACCGTTAGCAGAATATGGAATCGATGGGTTCAGGACGGTAGTACGGAACGCCATGCAGGATCTCAACGGCCACCTATCACTAGCAGCCGATAAGACAGGCATATTATCCACATGGCCGTAATGGATCGTGCAACCACGTCACGAGCCGTGAGTGAAGAAACGGGGTCGTTTGGAAGACAACAATTGTCTACACGAACAGTTCGATGACGTTTGCAGATGCATGCATGGACTATCAGCTTGGAGACGATGGCTGCGGCTTCCCTTGACGCTGCTTCATAGACAAGAGCACCTTCAAAGGTGTGATCAACGACGAACCTGGGCGCACCAATGGCGAGACGTCATCTTTTCAGATGAATCCAGGTTCTGTGTACAGCATCATGATGGTCGCATCCGTGTTTGGCGGCATCGTGGTGAACACACACTAGCAGCGTGCATTCGTCATCGTCATACTGGCCCATCACTTGCGTCTCGCGTGATGGTATGTGGTGCCATTGGTACACGTCTCGGTCACCTTTTGTTCGCATTGACGTTGATTTGAACAGTGCACGTTACATTTCTGTTGTGTTACGACCCATGGCTCTACCCTTTATTCGAGTCCTGTGAAACCCTACGTTTCAGCAGGATAATGCCCGACCGGATGTTGCCGGTATTGTACGGACCTTCCTTGATACGGAACATATTCGGCTGTTGCCCTGGACAGTACATTCTCCAGATCTTTCACCAATAGAAAACGTCTGGTCAATGGTTGTCATATATCTAATTTGATATATCTTTCATATATCTAATTTGATGAAAATTTAAATCATGTTAAGTCTTAATTTTAGAAGAATTCGTAAAATGAAAAAAATTAAAAAGTGCCTTATTTTCATTTAAATAACATTTTATATGTTTGAGAGTTTAAAATATGATTAAAAAAATTCTTATAAGTTTCAGTAATGAACTTTGAAGAATGATCTCTCAGATATAAAGAACCTTCTGGTCTTAAATAAAAAGAAATCTTATATTATTCAACAAGAAATATTATCCAACTTCTGAAGGTATTACTCTCCGACCATGATGGATTGAACAAATTATGGATAAAGAAACTGTGCCTTAAAATGATAACCATCAATGGTGGATTTCCCTTCTTGAATCGGAAATTGAAATTACAAGTAAGGACTTTAAAATGTTTACATTCACTCGTGTAAAACAAGGAACCAGTTCAAAATTCATTACAATTCTTGCAGAACAATATAGTACTATGCTGCAACATTATAACAGTATAGCGGATGCTGTTTTAGATCAGTTGTACCGGGAAGCGAATTTCTTAGATTTTTTTTCGTTGTGTTTTTGACAGTGCTATTGAAGAGACTTTGCCAAGCTTCTTTGGTGTCAGCCTCGGGGAACCCAACATTTGTTGCAAATTCTTGAAAATGCTGTGTGTGACAGATTTTAGGAGAAAGTTCTTTTGGCTGAAGAATTCTGGGCTAACCCTGTGGAAAATTTGAATTCGCATGCATTTTCTTTAGAATTTACTGATTCCTTTTATCCTAGGAAGATGAACCATTTTATACCTACTGCATGTGTGACAGATGATTTCTTTTGAAATTTACGTTTAGATTTGGATTATTTGAAATATTCAGAAATACTTTGTGTCCAAAAGACGCATTTGAATATTTCGAAAATAAGGAATAAATAAAAAATCATGGGTAAAGTCTTCCGTTTTTATTGAAAATTTTAAGTTTTTTAATGTATTGAGTGCAATCATAAGAAATTATAAATAATGCGTTTATAAATAAGTAGTGAAACTTCATTGAATTTTCTTGATGCTAACAACAGTTGCTCTTAAAAATATTTCCGTAGGATTTGAAAAGATGGAATAGTTTATTTGAAATCATATTTAATTAGCTGATAATTAATGAAGATAGCACTAATTGCTTAGTATTATTTACCAATAGAAAATAAGTAGCTTTTATTCTCAAAACTGATGTTTAAATGCTTTAGAATGAACTTCAAATACAGGCTATCAATATGCAATAACAAATCTTTTAAATATATGAAATTAGTAAAATCATTTCAACTATTAAAAGGAATTTTAAAAATTAAAAAAATAAAAAAAATACAAAAGTATAAAAAAGGCATGAAGTTCTTCAAAAATATCTTTAGATTGTCATATTAAATATTTGGATGCAAGTTTAATATAATGGAATTATTTAAAAGAAGTATTATAAAGTTAATGCGACTATAATATTTTTCAATCAATCAATCAACAATGGCACTACAACCCTGAATGGGTTCTGGCCCTTCTCAATGAGCTTATTCCATCTTGGCCTGTACTCAGCAGCACTTTTCCAATTAGATGTTCCAATAGTGTCAAAGTCCCTATCAAGACAATCAATCCATCTGATTTTGGGCCTACCTCTGGAACGCTTTCCCATTGGCCTTGCAAGAAAGATTTTTTTAGGGGTGCGTTCAGTTGGCATACGAATAACATGGCCAGCCCATCTCATCCTTTGTATTTTAATGTATTTGACAACATCAATGTCCTTAAAACTTTTGTATAATTCATGGTTATACCTTCTACGCATACCCCATCTGTCTCCACTCCACCATAGATGCTTCTCAAAATTTTCCTTTCAAAAATAGCCAATCGGCATTCATGTTTCTGTGTCATGGTCCAAGTCTCTGAATCATAAGTTAAAATGGGTCTAATAATAGTTTTATATAGTAAAATTTTTGTCCTGTGTTTGATATATTTGGAGGTAAGATATTTTTTTAACCCATAAGATGCACGATTTGCTGCAATTATTCTTTTGTTTATTTCGGGTCCCAAATCACCAAAGTTATTTATTTTAGATCCAAGGTAGGTAAAACTGTTCACAGCTTCAAAATAATAAGATCCTATGGTGAATACAGAGCAAGGATGGTTTTGCTCTATGCATGACATATATTTTGTTTTGCTTTGAGTGACTATTAAATTCATTTTATTTGCCTCTCGTATTCTCGTACCAATGCCAGAAAGGATTCTTTAAGAGTATCAGGATTTCTAGCAATTAAATCCAAATCATCTGCAAAGCCCAGGATTTGTAAACTTTTACTAAAAATGGTACTTCTAGTATTAATGCCTGCATTTCTGATGACTTTTTCTGAAGCAAAGTTAAATAATAAGCAGGCGAGGGCATCTCCTTGTCTTACATCATTTTTAATTTTTAATGGTTCTGAATGATAACTCTGAATCTGAATCTTCATTATAGATTCCTGCATAGTTAGATTTACTAATCTGGTTAGTTTTCCAGGAATACCAAAATCTATCATTGCATTTATTACTGCAGTTCTGAAATCAATGAACAGGTGATGTGCGTCAATTCCATGCTCTCTACATTTTTCCAGAATCTGTCTTAAAATATAAATTTGTTCCACAGTAGATCTCCCTTTCCGGAACCCACATTGGTAGTCTCCAATTATATTATCAGCCAGTGGGACTAATCTGCTGAATAAAATACCTGATAAAACTTTATAAGCTGTGCACAGAAGGCTAATGCCTCTGTAATTAGAGCATTCTAAAAGATCTCCTTTCTTATGAATGACACAAGTAATACTTTCCTTCCAATCTATGGGTAATACCTCCTGGTTCCATATGTCAATTAAAAGATCATATAGTCCAACAAGTGCAACATCACCGCTACATTTCAAAAGTTCTGCCGGAATTTGATCAGGACCTGCTGCCTTGTTGTTTTTAAGCTTTCCCAGTGCTTCTCTAAATTCCTCAAAAGTAGGAGGTGGAACCTCAATTTCAGAGCTATCAGCAGGATTAATGGGTTCATGAGAATACAATTCCTGATTAAGCAGATCATTAAAGGGTTCTCTCCATCTTTGGAGTACATCAGCAGTACTTGTTAGAATGGTCCCTGACTTAGACCTGCAAAATGAAATTCTAGGTTTAAACTCCTTACGACTCACAGTAATTTTCTGGAAGAAAGCTCTGCTTTCATTGGATCTTCTTAGATGTTCAACATCTTTTAATAGATCCCGCAAAAACAGTCGTTTTGTTTGCTCTGTGGATTTTTTTCTCATCCCTTCTTGCTTCTTTATAAGATTCAACAGCTCTTCGGGTGGGTTTTCCTTGAATCATGTTCCTATAATCATTATTTTTGTTGGCAGTAGCCACTTTGCAATCAGCGTCAAACCAATCACTTGAAGTTCTTCTATCTGATTTTCCCAAGATAGCAGTGCCTGATGCCTTAAAGGCATCTCTAATTCCATGCCATTTATCATTAATGTCACCATCAGTATTAACCTCCTTCAAGTTTCTATCTAGGTCTAATTGGTAGCGCTTTAATGTTACAGGATCTTTTAGTCTATCACAATTAAATTTAATCAGAGCCTCTCCTCTTACCTTTCGAGCATTAGATATTCTACTTCGAATTTTTGCGACAATGAGATAATGGTCTGAATCAATGTTAGCTCCACGCATTGATCTCACATTGTGATCTCACATCCATGATATTTGATATGTGTTTTGAATCAATGAGTACGTGGTCTATTTGGTTAGTCGAATTGCCATCAGGTGATCTCCAAGCGAATTTATGAATATTCCTGTGTTCGAATAAAGTGCTGGCTATAACCATTTCACGAGCAGCAGCAAAAGAAATCAATCTTATGCCATTTTCATTAGATTCACTATGAAGGCTATGCTTTCCAATAATGGGGTGAAATTCAGTCTCTCTGCCAATCTTAGCATTCATGTCTCCTAAAATAATTTGGACATCATGCCTGTTGCATGAATTGAGCAAAATTTCCAGATCGTCATAAAAGGCATCTTTTTCATCCTCTCCCTTCTCCTCAGTAGGTGAATGGGCACTTATTATACTATAGTTTTAAAAAATACCTCTCAATCTTATTTTACAGAGTCTTGGAGAACTCGCTTTGAAGTCTATTACTAAGTGTTTGATTCTTTTATTTAAAAGAAAACCAGTGCCAAAAACATGTTTCTTTTCATGACAACTATAGAAGAGGACATGATTCCTTTTCTCCTGGATACCCTGTCCTGTCCATCTAAGTTCTTGTAAAGCAATTAGGTTCAATTGGTAACTATCCATTTGCTCAGTTAACATTTGTAATCGTTTGGATCGAATAATGACCGCACGTTCCACTGTCCGAATTTCAAGTCCTTGTGCTGAGTTCCAAGTCGTTTTCCAAAGGTCCGTCCAGAATATTTCTCATGAGACTTCGCAACAATTAAGATTCACAGGGTGGGGTCGTTAGCCCCACGCCCAACCCCCAACCTGGAACACCAGGCCTCCATATTTATAAATCCCCTGGAGACAGGGGTGCCGGGCTATACCCCCCAACACTGGGTACCCATTTTAGTCGCCTTTTACGACATGCATGAATTACATTGGGACTATTCTTTCACACCCGGTCACCACACGGGTGATAATATTTTTTCATTCAAGTTAAATACTTAGTTTATTCTTGTTAAAACTAAAATGAATATTAAGTAACAAGTGAGATATAATTGATCACTTTTTATAGACTTTAAATCAGATATCATTTAATTATCTAGTACAGTCATATAACTGATAAGAGTGTTATCAAATTTTATCGGTAAAGATTGTTAAGCAGGTATTACGTGATGATTCATGTTTATCAAAAACAACGAACCACATTGATTAAAGTTATGACAAATCTAGGATCACGTGATATACTTATCTCGGGACTTCAACATTAAATCGCATAGCTTTGTAATACATTGAATGTACGCAACGAGAAAAAAGTCTTGAAAATGTAAGTGGACGTATTATTTCTTATTTTCATGAAAACATTAAAATTTAAAATTGTGAAATTGTTATTCTTATTAAAAATAAATATAGTTCCTTAATACTTCACTCATTAGATTTTTAAAAGTAGCATAAGGAAATTGCATTTCATTGTACATAAAAATTCATCAATGTAATTTAAACGTGTTAGGAAATTCTTGTACTGTAGTTTACAGTTTAAGTTCATAACAATAAAAGATCTCTTTATCTTTATTGTAAAGACTGTACACAGTTATAAATATTATATTATAATAGTTGGAAGGTATTATGTAAGCACTTAAAGTAATTATTTCTAAAAACTAGATAAGATTTTATAATTAGTTACAAAAGTTCTTTTTAATACCTTTTAAAGTTGCACAACAATTTTCGTATTTCTTCATAAGTAAAAAAATCATCAAAATAATTTTGGCAGGTTAAGAAATTCTGGCGAGTCGATAAATTTTTAAGATACAACTCATTCGTCATTGTTATTTAAGAAACAATGAAATGATATAAGTAGAAATACATTTGATATGGAAATTTGCTAAATGTAGTTAATCTCAATCAAAAAATATTTGCAGCTTATTACCTGAAGAATTGAATTAATGAATGATATTTAAAAACATAATGATATATAAATTGTTGAAATCATAAAACTTTAAGCATAATTAGATTAATTTATTATTAATAGTCAGTAAACGGGAAAATTGTATATTTTACTTGAACACCAATTTTCTTTGAAAATGTATAATTTTTACGATTTAATATAAAACATTATTTTCTATTAATGAGCAAACAGTATACCCAAATCTTGAGATATGATTACAATTATGAAATTTTTAATCTGTTTTAACTGTGACTTAAAAAGATCTTTTGTTATTTAATGATGAATTCAGTATAATGGAATGAATGTTAGAAAAATTGGATATACTATTTCCGTTTATGCTTACATTTAAGTCAAACGTTTAGTTTATTCTTGTTGAAATTAAAATAAATATTCACAGTAACATATTTGTATAAGTTACTTCTTTTTAAATATAGAAGTATAAATCCTTATAGAATCTTATTGTTTTATTATATAGTACATTAATTGGTTTACTTAATTGATAAGATAGCTATTCCATTTGATGATAAGAATTGTTATTCAGCAATCACGTGATGATGCATGTTTAGCGAAAACAACGAATCACATTGATTAGGGTTATCTCAAAGTAAGTCACGTGATATACAGAGTTACAAATTTATCTTGTTGCCCATATGTTTTGTATTAAATTAAAAACATGGAATTTATTTTTAAGAACTCACTTTACTTTAGTCATTTGTTAATTAGATGCAACATATTTAAGTATTTACAAAATGGTTCCTTTGGGCAACGCATTAGACTTAAATGTCGAGTAAAACTTTCTGCAATGGGCTGCAGTTCAACAGGTGTTAATTTAACCCATTCCTTCTTAAGAGTAGCCTTTAGGCATTCCAAATTTCGATGAGGCTTAGAGCTTGATGTAGAATAGATAATAATAATTCTTGAATGTAGAATAGACCAAACACTATAGTCCATTGGGCTTAAGTCTGGTGAACAGGGGGGGCCACATTTCTACAGGTTGGAAATCTGAAAGATATGCTATATGATAAGGGGCACAATTTTGTTGATGTGTCCAGATACCGTTTTTAAAATTTTTTGTTCCAAGAAAGTAAAACCGACTATAAAGTCTCATTGCAGTGCATGGTCTTGTTCATTTTGACGCCTTGATCTTTGAAAACCAAAGGAATTTTTTCAGATTCACAAATGACTCCCCAAACCATAATTGAATGTGGTTTTTGATGACATTCTACTCTCGTGGAAGCTTCAGGATGATTAAATATCTTGTTACAGTCATTTTGTCGATTATAGGATTGTTCAATTGTGAAAAGTCATTCATGCGTGAAGATTAAATGCTACAATGCGCCTTTTGTGGACTTTCGAAGGAGAGCTCGAAATCTTTGCAACCGTGTCCGCTTGTTTTGCTCAGTTAGTTTCTATATTTTTCGAACTTTATATGGCTTCTTTTGCAATTTGTCTAACTGATTCTCTATTAACCCCTATTTCTTTAGCTATTTTTCCCATTGAGTTTCTGGGATTTCGGTCATTTCGTTTCTTGATAATTTTGGGAATGACATTTGTATTAGCAGTTTTTTTTTTTAGGTTTTTTGGGTTTATCACCGTCACGACCTACCTATAAAAACAGATTTATAGTACGTGACACCGTATGTCTGTAGATATTCAGCTTTCTGGCAATCTGAATTTGCCTTAATTCAGCCGCAAATGAAGCAATTATTTGTCGCTGTTGGTTTGCATATTATTTCAAGCAAGGAAATAAAAACTACCTAATTGTTTTACTAACATTAAGATCTCTTAAGCAAATGAAATCATTATAAGAAGTCTTGGACAGTATTATAACCAACCGAAAGCAATATATATATATATATATATATATATATATATATATATATATATATATATATATATATATATATATATATATATATATATATATATATATATATATATATATATATATATATATATATATATATATATACAATTTTGTCAACAGTGTAAAGTTGTCATCCTGCATTTATCTCTCGCGATTTCAGTATAATATCGGATATGTTTGCTGTAAAGTGAATGTGTATTTGGCCAGAAAACAACTCGTTTTAAATGTAAGTTCAATTATTATTTCTTATTTTCATGAAAAAATTGATGCTTAAAATCATGATATTGTTATTCAAATTAAAAAATAAACGTTAATCCCTTAATAGATTTTAAAAAAATAACATTGGAAAGTTTTTGAATTTCATCGCATGTAAAAAATGATTAGTGTAGTTGAATCATGTTAAGAATTCCTATTACTTATCTTCAAATTTTATGTTTATAGCTGTAAGAAAACCATTTGTCATTGGTGTAAATATCTCGTAAATTGATATAAAAATTTGAATATAGTAGAGAGAGAGAGCTCTTGAAAAATTTTTTGTAAAAGTTAAATAAGTTTCTGTAAATTAGTTGTTAAAATTAATTACGTTTTCGGTAACTTTTAAAGAAAAATATAAAAAATTTTATCGTAAATAAGAGAAAATACTTTAGAAAGTTAAGAAACTTTTTTAACCAGCTAATTGTTTTATGACAATATTAATCGTCACATGTTTATAATAAAAAGCTCACGCGTATAGATAATATAAGCTTTTAAATATCGTTAAAATCATAATACTTAAACATTTCATTTATAAAAATCGGGTATATATTTAATAATTATTTTTTTAAAAAATAAAAATTTATATTCGATAAATTAAATTTCTTACAAACTAGATAAATTTATTTGTATAAAAATTAGTAACTAGTTCAGTAAAACAAACACAGTTTGAAAACACATGTTAAAGAAGAGCGATTAGGAAAATTTTGGTTTGTTTGACACTCAACAATTATTTTTGGCACATGATGTCTAATTAGGGTCAGATGTAAAGTGGATTCCGAACCACTTCTATTATTCAGGATCAAGATGTGAAAGATTTTAACATTTCAATAAAAACTCAAATTTAAAAAGTTTTTAGTTTTAAAAGTTAAAGAAATATTAATATATTTGTGTTTGTTCCGTAGCTTAAAAATTGTAGTTCATTCCCTAAAACATTTTCATAAGTAAGGCACATATATGAAGAATAAATGCATTCATTAAATGCAAAATTAGGGTAAAAAAATATTTTAAATAGATTACTGAATGATTTAAGCAAATGATATTTTGCATACGATCATGATATTGCAATGAAGTTACATTATATGTGATTTAAAAAATAACATTTTTTAAGTAGACAAACGTGTTATAAAAATATTTTGTAAAATTCATTAAGAGATTATGTTATTGACTTAGTGAATAAGTTAATAAATATTGAATATTATTTATAGAGTGTAACCTTACAAAAATGTATTTTTTCTTGTTTTGTTAATGAAAATATTACTTAGTTATTAGTTAATTATTTGTTAATTTTAAGGTGAAATTAGTAAAATTAAATTAAATTTTATTTAAAAGATAGCAAATCAGTTTTGAAAGCATAAAATGAAAATTTTCACTAATCTCTTTGTTGAACAACAATGAAAAAGTATTTTTGACTTAAAATAGGACTACTTAAGATATTTCTACTTTCATAAAATTTATTACAAATTGAATATTTCATCAAAAACTTTGCAAAAATTATAGTTATGAATTTCGTTCAATTTCCAATTCTATTATTTAGTCTAATTTAAAATCATTAAAAAATATCGATAAATTTATTTGAAAAGTGACAAGTTTTAAACAATAGAAAATCTAAAAGTCATATCTTTAATATTAACCCACCAGTAATAAATCTTAGAAATCATTATTAAGCGATGGCTAATTTAATAGTTTAACTTATGGTTGTTCAATGGGAAAGTGTTTAAATATTGTACATTAAAAGTAAGTCAAAAAATATAAAAGATATAATTTTAAAAAGATATAATTTTACCCTTCAAAAGCATTAGAATTTTTCTTTTAAATATTACTAAAAATAAATCTCGGTATAAAAGAAACAGTAAATCATTGTAGACAAGCATAAATTAATCATTTATAATTTCAAAATGTATTCAGTTTTCGTGCTTGATTTTATTAGAACACGGAAAACCAAAACGTAAAATAAGGATATTTTAACAATTTGACGTTGCAATAACAGTTTCAAGTAGCTACTTTAATATTGTAATGTGTTATTCAATTATAAAGTATTTAGATATTGTACATTAATAATAAAAATTATTTAGTAATAAAGAAATATTATAACTTTTCATATAACATTATTATAATCTTTAATATGTTATTAGAAAAATATGTCTCTATTGTAATCATCGAACAAAATCGTAGAATGATTATTTATAACAAATCATCTTAAATATTTGCATTCACATTATGTTAAAATTTTATTCATGTTTTCTTTCATTAGATTAATGAATAGTTATTTTAAATTAAATGTGTTTAAACTATCTCGTAGTAGGTGTTAAAATATTTAGATAATTGTTAAATATTAAAATGCACATTATAAAATGTTTAATATTTGAATTTACATTTTTCTACATAAGTCAATAAATTTTAATAAATTATGTTAATTTTGCAATAGTTGAATCTTAAGCATTAAACTAAATGGGTAGTCGATTTAAATATTCTTTTAGAAACTCTATGATTATTTATTTTGAATTAACATTTTGGTATAATGCTTAAAATAATATGAATACATGATCCTGTTGATGAAAATCCTTGTTCTCACTCTAAACATATTTTAATTACTAAACTGAAATTAATACATTAACATTTGTTTTAAATTCTATTAATATTTAAAAAAATAAACTCTTTCAGTAGTATTCGAAAAATAATTTATCTTAATATCGTAAAAATAAATTCTGTCTTTTCTAATAGAATTTAATTAATATTTTAAAATACTCAACATTGTAATTGAATTGAAGATGCATTTTAAATTAAAAATAATATATCCGTAAATTTTAAATTCTGAAAAATATATTCTATTAGAAATTAAATTCTATTACTTTGAAAATAAATTCGTATTATTATACACTTTAATTACATTATAATCCTTAAACATAAAAATTCTATTTAAAATCAGTACAAAAAATCTAAGTCCTTATCACCCCCATTGATAATAAACAATAAAAACCATTTCCTATACGACATCCGTGTATAGCTCTGTGTCTAAAATATTGAACTACCACTGCTGAAGTTTTAGGTTCCGTCCCCACAGCTTGCAAAGTTCAATTTTTAAAATAAAAATAGACAGTTCACTCACAAAGAATTATTCCCACGGAAGACAGTATTAGTATCAAATTAAATACAAATACTCCTTATCAAATTGAATACAGCTTTTACATGTTCTCAGTACTTGATGCAGTTCCCTCACAAGTTCTATATCCTTATTTCTACAGGTGGTTTTTTCCTCCGGAATTCTATTCTCTTGTATTATTAACTATTTTGTGACACCTTTTAAATTCCTTTTAAGTATCAAAGATAAGGTTTGAAAATTTCTCAATAGACAGTAGTACGATTCAATGATGTCACACAATCTGTTTAGTGACAATACTCTCGTATAAAAACACAAACATATGACGTCACTCTAAACCCTCGTATAAGACTCCAAACGTATGACGTCCCCTCTACTGCTGATAAGGGTGTGCTGCCAATTGCACGTGTCGGTCTTTCTCTCACTCTTATTTTGAAAACGTTGACGAAGTCTTGAGAGTGGACATTTGGAAGAAAGTAAACTCTTAATGAACAGAGGCGGCTCATCTGTTGTGCTTTCTTAAATGAATTTCGTATTCCTGAAATCAAAAATTTTCTACGTTATGCAATTGGATGATGAGAAATGAAACTAGCTTTTCTCTGAACAACTTAAGCCTAAATCTACAGGGAGAGAATAAATGTTGAATATACAGGATGATTTAAGCTATCAAAGAAACGATGGAAAAATATACGTCTCAAATAAGAAAACATGAACTGAAAAACTTTAAAAACATAGAAGAAGAGTGCATTCATAATCCAAATCGAGACTTTGAAGATTTCGCCGAACACTTAGATGTTTTGTTTGAAGAATTTGAAAGAAAATTCACTGACTTAATTAGGTTGTAAGAAATACTCAATTCTATGATATTTTCCACTTGATTATTTTGCCACTTGATTATTTTCCTTCTTATATTTTCATTTCAAGAATATATTAATATGTAAGCAAAGGAATAAAGCATACAAGTGTTTGAACACAGCTAAAAAATTAAATATGACTCAATGAGTTAAGAATAAGAAATCCCAATGTAAGAAGTTATTATGCATAGAAACAATTCAATACAAACTGAATATTTCATAAAAAAAACAAAAGCATTATTTTTCACTTTGCATTGGTTTTGATGCTAAATTCATGGGTGAAAATTCAATGACTAAAAAAGAAGTTTGTATTTGTATATTAACTAATATTTACCAGTGCAATACCAAGTTCCTCTATAAAAGGCCTGATATATCTATACAAAAGCATTTATCTACAATGATTAACGGTTGTGTGCTCCAGTTAATCAATGGGGGTAACATTGTTTGAAAGTACCGAAAGGATGACAGTAAAGTCCCTCTCCGTCCTTGATAGATCTCTGATATTATTTACTATACGTTAATATACTCCCAGGATTTATTTCTTTGTAATCCTGGGAGTATATTAACATAAATGGTATACATACATTATAGACATAACATTTGGATTACCTGTTTTATTCCAGACATATTTGATAGGCTTGGATCGTTGAAAAACAATTGAAAATATAGACAGAGATGTACGGATACAAAAATAAAAAGAGAAGGTTTTTTTCTAAATGCGTTTTCTAAGCAATCTTTGTTTATCTTCTAACGAATGAAGATCATATTCCTAACTAAGACATTTCATTTATCCATCCTGAATGATTTAAAATGAGATAGAATGAGAAAAACAAAATAAATAAGAGAAATAACTTAGGAATAAAGTTTCAAGACAATCACGAAGATTAATGATGTACTGATGCTGGAACCCATGAGCTTTTGCAAGCATTCATGATAAACGCTTTACTTAATTCCAACGAAAAGACTTTTGATGAAATTATAAAGGACGCGCAGAAATTGTTTTGTCTCTAACATGATTTATTTGTGTGTTTTTTTGGATTTTAACTAAAAAATATTAATTTGTGTTCACTTGTTCTCATTCCTTTACTTTTCGCTAAATTATTTAAAAATATGTAGGAAAATAATATGGAAAACTTAAATAAATGTCTAATGTAAAATAGAAGTATTGATCTTATTACACTTCCAAGCAAAAGTTTAAAATTTGTTAAAAAATGTTTTTGTGTTTTAAATACTTCCGTGGGAGCTTCAAATTTAATTTGTCCCCATTTTTGTGATGATAAAAGGCCAAATATATGCCTATCAATAAATAATATTTCAAGTATTTTTTGAGATTCCACGACAGGCTTTTTATTGACTAGTATGTGTACTATAGTTTTTTAATCCATGTAAAAAATTTTTAAAAACTTTGCTTTTGCACAAATGTTTTTGAAGCATGTAAAGGAAGTATTTTCTACAATCTCTTTAATTTATGATTTGACATTTGTATTCATATAAAACAAGTGGTTTACGCTATAACTGTGCTTTGATTACAGTGTATAAAGGAAAATTATGTTTGATAGATTCTTATTAAAAACCGTTTTACACTTGGATCCATAACGGAATATTAGAAATCATGAGTAACAGAAAAAACTAGATTATAAAATTAAGCTATAGGTGAATATTATATACAATGTTAATAAAAAATATAGCACCATTTGCTTATTTAATATGTCCAATGAAAAATACAGCAAACATTTTAATTGTTACTTGAAAACTTAGATTCTGCAAATATAACTGTGTTTTTACTAAACAACAAGTACTTTAATCCATACTCTGTTTCTCATAGTGATAAAGGAAATATATTTTAATTGAGATTTAGTCAAAGTAGCATCTTGATTAAATTCCTATAAATAGAAAGCCTAGCTCTTACATTAGTAGTGTCCTATAATTGTTTTGCATGATTTTTTTTTGCGTTCATTGTGAAGAGCTTCATGGACTGTTCTTCACTTGTTAAGTAGCTTTTGGCAAGGATCTAAAAAACTCCATTGTTCCATGAACCTGCCATTATCATGCGACACAATCCAAATAATGAGAGCAAGGTCAGAAGAAAACCTTCTATAAAGGATCGAAATAAAATTTCAATCAACAACCTATTTGCAAGTGAGAAAATATTTGATGAATAATTGATAAATCTTTGATTTTTGATTCTAATTAATTGACAAAAATCTTATTGGAAAAGGTTTCGCCAAAAGTTCTTTGTCTTCTGTAAATGAACATTGAATTAGAACCAATCTTTTGAAAAGTTTTCCCGCAGGAAATTTTAAATCATTGTACTCTTTGAAATTTTGTGAAGGTTTCTTTGTGTGCTCAATATATAGTGCATACAAGACTTCTTCAACTGCGTCCAAAAACTCATGGCCTTAAGAAAAGAACATTTCAAAGAGATCAGGTTTTTTACTTTATTTTTGAGACATCAAAACAGACATTCAGAAGAACAGCACTCAAAAGTCGCAATTCCACTACAATTTGCTTTACTGTGGTTAAAGACAAGACGTGAATAGGAAATATTTTTATCTGTGGACAATGAATTTATTGATGTTGGATCTTAAAAACTGAAAAGCGTTCGATATTTTTTATAACGTTCATCTCATGAACTTAATGTTAAGAACCATAATATACTCATTATATTTTATGCTTTCATGGAACATATGACTCATAAATTAAAAAAATGGTCCAGCTGGGACTTTAATTGAAGTAATACATTACTAACTATATGCGATCAAGATTTTGCAAAATGATTACATTAAAACGTATATTATCTTTTTATTCTTATCTTTATAGAATTCTTATTTTGTGTTATTAAATTGTCAATTCAACGAAATTAAGCTGCAAATTAATTTGACATCATAAACATAAGAATTTATGTACACATATTCTTATGTATACATGTTCTTATTTTCATTGCAGTTGTTTTCAGTTGAAACTAAACTTGAAAAATAAAATATAAAACAGAATTTGCGTGCAAAATCATAAATCAGTTTTGTTCAACAGTAATAATCTGTAAATAATATTCTTTACCCTCGTGTAACTTCAAAAATAAATGATTTGGCTAACTGATGATATGTGGCAATTATTTGTTGAGAGATTATTTTGCTACACTCACACGTAAAATTAAATGATATAATTAATATAAATAAATAGCTGAAGAATTTGCTTGATATTGTATGTAATTTGAAAATCTATATGATTATTTAAATCAACCAAACTGCCACATTTAATTGTACTGTTATAATATTGAATAAAAAAATTACATCTTTATATTATAATTGACAAAAAAAGAAAATACACGACTCCTTAAAATAAAGAATTTAAAACTTTTTTTCTGCACAATTTTGTCAATATAAAAAAAATCAGCAAAACTTTTATAAAAGATGAAAAGTCACTCTTTTTTCTATCTAATTTACCCCTTTAAGCGATATGTTGTTATTCCTCTTAAAAAGAGTAGTTTCACTACATCTTTCAAAAGAATGAATTTCTGTCTTAGAGATTGGTTGAGTTTTGTCAAAATAAAAGAGTGAAATTTCATTCTTTCTGAGTGAAATCCACTCTATTTTTAATATAGTGATAATAAAACTAACTAATATTTCAATTTGTTTATTTTTTTTATAATTAGATTAAAACGATTACCCACCATTGAATTCTTTGATCAATATTTACTGAGGTCTGAATCTGGTTTATCAAAAAATGAATCATGAAATTTGCAATTATATTATTTCTTGAATCAAACATTATTATTACTGTAAATTAATTGCTATAAAGTTCAGTTTACAAGAAAAACGCTGAATTTTATACTTTTTAACATCATATAGTAATTTTAAATATATAGACATATAGCACCGTTACAAATGATTGTTTGTTCAAGAGGAAGAAAATTTCTCAGTATAAGATAAGCCTTTCTATTACTGCAGTGGATATTTATCCAGATTCAGCATCATATTGTCTAAAAGTTCTTGAGGCAAAATTTCTCAATCAGTATCGATTCTGGTAGTTGGTTGATCTCTCCCTCAATCATATCAGTTCCATCTGTGGGACGAGGAATAACAATCTATTCGACTGATGTCTTCAGAATTTGCTGGGCAGCACAAGTGAGGTGTAGTCCTTCATAAAAACTGATTCTGATGTGTAAAGATCACGATTCAATAGATTATTCGAAATGCTTTACTTAATATGTGTTTTATCTCAGAAAAGGCTCAAACTTTTCATTTTAATTTGTTTTCACGTACTGAAAATTATTTGTTTTGTTACTCATAAAATAAAAACATTGATTTTTCTATGAAACTATATTTGAATTTCTGCATAGCATTTACTCATTCAAATACCCACAATTATATAACTTTAAGGTAATGATATCTTTATAAGAAATAATCAGAATTTTTAGTTTCTTTGCTTCTTTCTGATAAATGGATTACATTAATGTAATTCTTTATTTTTTATTTAATAAATAATCAAAATAATCTCGTTCTCATTAAAGTAATGTAAACAAAGTTTCATCTTCTGTGAGCGAATGAATGTTCAATCAACTATTAAATAATTTTCAAGAAATACACGCTAGTGTAACTAAGAAATATTTTATATGAATTTCACATGACACATAATCTATTTTATCAGGTTCCTTTTAAAACATAAGATTATTTCTTTGGGTTGGAATAATTCATTTCATGCAGAAATGTAATAAAATAGTTTAGCGGTTCATTAAATATTATCCTGTTAATAGTGTTTTCTTTCGATTCATTGCACTTTACGCAGGTCAAAAAATTATAAATATAAAAGCTAGAAAAATTCATTGAATACATTTTAATTTTTTATTTGTTAAGTAAATAAATAATAACTGTAATTTATAAAATACTTTTAATTTTTGTATATATCTTATATATACTTTTACGCAATTTTATAATAAAATATTTTAATTATTTATCAACACTCCCTTTATATTTATCGTGTAAATAGGGTGTAACCTTATTGAAGAAATATTGATCTGGAAACTCAAAATCATTTCAAATTAAAATGTTGGTAGCTCAGTTGCTTAGATTTTATCAAGAAACTATATTATTCTTTTAGATTATGAACATATCACGTGTAATGAGTAGGCAAGAAATAAGATTTTTGCGCAAAGAGGAGCATTGAGGAGAAGGGAGGAGACCCTTCTCCTCTCCACTCACCCTTTGCTCTCTCTTGCGGGGTGACACCCCCTACTACTGCCTCTCCTTAGATAGAATAATCGTCTATGTCAAGAAGATGAGAATAATGCATGGAAACAATTAAATTTTCAATATGAATATTACATTCTTTTATTATTCAAATCAACGAAATAGTAATAAACTTCATTTTTCTATTATACTACTGCTATTATTTCTCCTATATCGTCTGTAATTAATGGGATAAATTACCTCATTTCAAATAGAATTCGTTTCAACATATATATATATATATATATATATATATATATATATATATATATATATATATATATATATATATATATATATATATATATATACCAATAATTTAAGTCATTATTTTCTCACATATATTATTATATTTTATAAGTAGGAATTACTTAATGTTCATTTACATATTTTTATTCATTTGTGTATGCGGTGATATTTATTAATTATTTTAAAATGTAATGATTGAATTATTTTCAAAATTTCGAATATTTAAGTTAGAGTACAAGGAATTTTTTTTATAATTTTATATTCTTAAAAAAAAACGCTTAATTTTTTGAAATGTGTATGCGTTGATATATTTAATAACTATAATCATTACCAAATTAACACAAAATTTTGCAATGAAAGTTCACGGACATTATTCTGTATTTGCTAATAATATTGAACTCTTTATATGTGAGGAATATTTAGGAAGTATTCACTAATAATATAGTTTCACTTTCAATTTATTAAATGCCTATTAAATTATAACCAAAACCAGGTTTCTTAATTTTTGAACTTGCAACTTTTTCAAAATTCAACGACTTAGATTTTACTTTATTTTCCCCTATCACATTTTATTAAACTGGCCAGGTGGTTAACAAAAACCGATTGGGTTCAATTCTATTATTAAAATTGTTAAAAGATTTTTTTCTTCTATAGAACAAGAAAGAAATTTTGTAATCTACTATCCAATTTCGAAAAAAGTTAAAATCTGCCTATTGTAAACTATTTTTCTTGAAAATATGTTTTTCATTGATACTTCAAAAATAATCTAATGCATAAATACCGATCTATTTTACACATCTTTTCCAGCCAAAATGATATAATTTTAGAAGAAGGTAATAAAATTTTATGGGTTTCTATTGAACTATGCATTTCGAAAATCATCTATTGTAACAATATGTGAATAGGAAACGAATACAAGTAATAAATATTGAAACCTCTTTTCATGCATGCAGCTGCAACCCAGCTGCATTCCATGAAAACGGAGCTGCAACGCAGCTGCATGGTGAGAAAAAATATTTTCTCACCATGCAGCTGCGTTGTACTATTAAATGATTCAAAATATGAATAAGAATATATTTTGAATTGGAATACATTGTGATAATAGTTGACTAGAAAGAAACTGTAAGAAAAGTTTACTTTAAAAATATTTTTCCCAACACCCCAAAAGCACAATATTTATCGCTGTTTATAACGATTACATTCCGTATTTTTTTCTCCTGCATTCCAATTTTTAAGACCATTTGACATTTATCCTTTAACATCATTGAAATGGTGGGAAAGTACTATCACTCCTACTTTTTGTAGTCGCTCCCCAATCATCACTCTTTTTTCACCCCGGCGGAGATTTGGTAAAGTATACTATAATATCTAAATATTTCTTTGTAATCTTCCCTCTCCTCTTTTGTCAGCTAGAGTTTCTTCACCCCTCCATCTCGCACTGCTGAGGAAGGGAAAATATTTTTAAGGGAAAATATCCTTCAATATGAATATAATTCGTTGAGAAAAAAATGAAAACAGATCAAAGGTCAAATATGAATTTAACAATGAAATATCGGTGTTATATAAGGAGTGCGAATTTTCTTACTTTCATAGTTTTTGATTAGATTTGTCACTGCATTTCACTATCCCCAGTTTTTTGGGAATGCTCTAAGTGCTGCATGTTATTTTAAAATTAAAATTTTACTCATAAAGTAAATGCTTAAAGTGTCTGGTAAAATAATTTTTCCGAAGATGAACTCTGTCGAGGATATCTTTAATAAGGTTGATTTACCTTTAAGCCACCAGTTATTAGCTGTCACTGATTTTGGAGATATGACATCATCACAACTTGATAACCATAACTTTGATGACATTTCAGGTATGTTTACGTGTCCCATTTGCAAAAAATCCTTTTCATGCCGCAGAAATGTAAAGAGGGATGTGAAATCGAATCATGCCGATAAAACTTATAAATGTATTCAATGTAATAAATTGTTTGCGACATCTGATAATTCAAAGAGACATATTAGGATTCATAAGTCCATCTCAGCTCAAACTGGACCATCAACCAGTTCCTGTAGTGAACCTGTTAGAAAACAACGACGAATTCTTAACGATTCTCAACTAATTGGGAAATCTATCTCGAGAAATAAAAATCACAGTTTAAATGTTTAAAACTTATAAGATTCTGCCCACAGAAGACACAAACAGTGATATGAGAATATTTCTAAATTCAATTAAAAAAGAAATTCGTGATAAAATTCTAGAAGATAATATGTGAAGTATAAAATGGTACCTCACTATTTCCGTGATATTTGTTGGAAAAATATCTGTTTTTGATAGTGAAAAGTACTTCCGATCAAATTGTATGATCAATCTTCCAGGACAACCTCTAAATACAGATGAAGCTTTTGAAAAAATACGAAAGGTTTCATTTTTTCTGATTAAATTTTTTGCTAGTATTGGAAATATATTATGTTTACTTTTATAATCTAATGTTTATTACACTTTGCTTAAATGAATGAAAATTATATATACTATTTGTCAAAATTTTATTTTTATTTTTTATAATGTGATTATAAAGATTATTTTTTGTTTCTAAAACAAAAGCATATTTTAAAAAACATTGTATTTTGTAAAATTTTATAATTTGAGAGTTTTTAATTTTTAAAAGAAAATTATAGTTCTAACGTAAATACTTGTTTTTTGAAGTAATCATTTACTTATTTATAATTTTAATCTATTTCTTATGATAGTTTGATAATCATATGTAGTTTGGGAAAATTTTAAGTTATTCATAATTGTATTTCGTTCTATGTAACTATTATTGCTATGAGACAAAATATATAAATTCAAAAATATATTATTAAAGTATTAAAATAATTATTTGATAAACTTAATCTTGTTATCTTAAACAAAAATTATTCAGTATGATTTCAGTTATTCATACACATTTGAAAATTTGTAATAAGTATAGAAACACACGCATAAAAATAAATAAAATATATTCTATCAATTTCTTGTATAAATCACCTAAAATATTTATATTTCTAGGTGATTTCATCATTTAACGAGTTTTAATTAAGATGCTCCTGATGGAGTTTAGAAAAAATTGAGCATGCCGAAGTAAAAACTGCATTATATGAACCTTTGGCAGCAGCATCATACATTCCCTTACCAAAAAAATTGCTTCTAAAACGTGCTCTTTTAAATATAAAGAACCATGATGAGAAATGTTTATTTTGGTCTGTTTTAGCTGCTCTACATCCAATCAATTCAGAAAAACATCTAGAGCTAGTGAAAAATTATCTACCTTTTGAAAAGGAAATAAATGTAGAAGGAATTGATTTTCCTACTCCAGTAAGCCAATTACAAAATTTTGAACGACAAAACCAATTTTCGATAAATGTTTTTGGTTATGATAAGGAAATATTAACTTTATACATCACAAAGGAATCAAAAGACCAACATATCAATTTATTGCTGTTTTTAGAAAATGAGAAAAACCATTATTGTTTCATTAAATGTATGAGTCGTTTTCTTTCGGATCTTACTAAATATAATGGCAAAGTATATTATTGTAAATATTGTTTGTACAGAATTATAAATAAAGTTAATTTTTGGATAAACATATTGAAAACTGCAGTGAGCATGGACTGCAAAAGTTAAACATGCCTTCAGAGAATGAAAAATGGTTAACTTTTGATAAACCGCAGTATCAGCTTCCTGTACCTTTTGTTATTTATGTAGACTTCGAATCTCTTCTAGTGAAATTGGACACTTGTTCGCTAAATGCATAGAAATCTTTTTCCCATCCATTAAACAAGCATGTGCCTTCAGATTACTGCTACATAATTGTGGGTCCAAATGGCAATATGTATAAAAATCCTGTTGTATATAGAGGCTCGGATGCAGTAGATCATTTTCTTTTAAATTTGCTAAGAGAAGAAGATGAAATTTTAAATATTTTGAAAACAAGTGAATCTATTCATATGACAGAATCTGATATAGAAAATTTTAGAAAATCCATCCACTGTCATATTTGTGAACTTCCATTATTGAATGATAATGTTCGTGATCATGATAGATTAAGTGGAAAATGACTCTCTGCAGCTGACTCCGAATGTAATTTAAAATATAAATTAGCTTCTTACATTCCTTTAATAATGCATAATTTGAAAGGATATGATTCACATCTCATAATGCAATGTATTGGAAAACGTAAAACCCGTAAAATAAGTTGTATTCTGAGCAATATATAGCGAGAAATTTGTTTCGTTTAGTGTCGGCAAGTTAAGATTTATAGACTCTTGGCAATTTTTGAATTCTTCCCTTGAAAAAACTTACATGCAACTTACCTCCCGAAGAAATGAAATTTACTCATATTATATTTGATAATAAAACAAAATTCATGTTGGGGAAAGGTATATATCCGTATGAATTAATGGATAATTTTAAAAAATTTGAACTTGAATGTTTTCCATCAAAGAAGGAATTTTTCAGTAATTTAACATGTGAAAATATAACAGATGATGATTATTTTCATGCACAAACTGTTTGGAAAGAATTCGATATAAAAAACATGGGGGAATACCATAATATTTATGTTATGAGTGATGTATTAATATTAGGTGACATTTTTGAAAAATTCAGAAATTTATGCGTAAAATGTTATAAAATTGATCCTTGCTACAATTACACAAATCCAGGATTAGCTTGGCAAGCTCCTTTAAGAATGTCAAGAGTTAGGCTGGAACTTTTAACAGATGATGATAAACATCTTTTCATCGAGCGAGGTATAAAAGGTGGCATTGCAATGATTAGTCAAAGATTTAGTCAAGCTAATAATGCATATATGAGTAATTTTGACCCTAGAAAACCGTCGAAATACATTATGTATTTAGATGCCAATAATTTATATGGTTGGGCAATGTCCCAGTATTTGCCAACACACGACTTCCAATGGGTGACTACTCCAATAGATTTTTTTGAATATAGATGATGATGCAGAGGAGGGATACATATTTGAAGTAGATATAGAGTACCCTCCATCATTGCATGACCAACATGTGAATTATCCTCTCTGTCCTGAAAGAATTATAGTTAAAGGAAGATATCTCCCTTTAATAAAGAAATGGATAAAAACTTTAATATTAAATTAAATAATTCTGAGAAATTGATTCCAAATTTAATATCAAAAAAGAAGTACGTTGTCCATTATAGGAACTTGAAGCAATACGTTTCGTTAGGGTTAAAAGTTACTCATATACACAGAATTTTAAAGTTTCGTCAAAGTCCTTGGTTAAAAATATATATTGATTTTAATACAAGTCAAAAGAAAAAGGCTAATAATAATTTTCAATAAGAAAAAGATTTATTTAAGCCTTTAAGTAATGAGGTTTTTGGAAAAACCATGGAGAATTCGAGACTTAGATCTCAAATTGATTTAGTTCATGAAGAGGAAAAAGCTGAGAATCTGACTGCATCCCCAGCTTTTCATGCATATAGTATTATAAATGAAAATCTCGTATCTATTTAAAGAAAAAAAAACTTACATTTTGCTGAATAGACCCATTTACGTCGGATTTTCGATTTTAGATATTTCTAAAACCTTGATGTATGATTTTCATTATAATTACATGAAAAAAAAATATGCCGAAAATGCCAAACTCTTATTTACTGATACAGATTCTCTTTGCTACGAGGTGAAAACAAAAGAGATTTATAAAGATACGGAAAATGAGAATCACTTATTTGACTTTTCAAATTATCTTTTAAACCATTTATTATATAACAATGATAATAAGAAAGTTTCAGCAAAGATGAAGGATGAATTGGAATGTTGAATATCGTTAGAATTCGTAGGACTGAAGCCAAAAATGTATAGCTTGAAAAGTGATTGTGGTGAAAAAAGAACAGCAAAAGGAGTAACAACAACAATTATCAAGAGACAAATTCGCCATGAAGATTATAAAAATTGTTTATTTAATGAACATCTTACATTTGCAGAGGCCTAAAGAATTGCTAGTATAAATTATAGTGTTCAAATTGTTTCAATACAAAAATCAACTTTGTGTCAATTTGATATGAAACGATATATATTATCAAATGGTATAACATCTCTTCCTTATGGACATTTTAAAATACACACTGAATAAATTTCACATTTCCTTACAACGATAGATATGGAGGATTACAGATACAAGCAAAACCTCCTTAAAAATGCATCATGATTCCTACCTCTAGAGGTGGTGGGGAAACGGAATCAATTAAATAGGTTAACTTGTAAGACAAAACTACATTCAACATGGAGTTTCCATAGTTGAAACATCCTTTTTCCATGTTAATCTGTGGTCCTTCTAATTTTGGAAAATCATATTTTCTTAAAAAGTTACTTAAATCAAATATTATTAAACGTAAGACCTCTAAAGTACTTTGGTGTTTTGGTGCTTATCAAATACTTTTTGATCAAATATCAAATGTAGAATTCATTGAGGGATTATCTCCAAACATTACTCAAATTTCAGATGCTCTTATAATCATCGATGATCTTATGTCAGAATT
Organism: Latrodectus elegans; assembly: GCA_030067965.1. Taxonomy (NCBI): domain Eukaryota; kingdom Metazoa; phylum Arthropoda; class Arachnida; order Araneae; family Theridiidae; genus Latrodectus; species Latrodectus elegans. The sequence continues at coordinate 95,982,495 of CM057817.1, read as the reverse complement.
AGCTGATAGATAACATTTATCAAATTTGTTTACGAAAGGATAGCATTATCAAAATATTTCTGTAATATTTATTGTACAAAATATGTTTCATAAGGGAATAGAAATGAGGAATAATTCTTCGTATCTGCGTTGTTTTAAAAATGTTAGAGATGCGATGCAAATATCATGTTTGGGTAGACAGATGTATCCAAATCCAACACAATTTTTCTTACAGAGTTTCAAAGATGCTACTTATTTCCCATATAGCCATCTTTTTATTGATTTGAGACAGGAAACAGATGATAGATTTCAATTGCGCAGTGGAATATTTCCTGGTGATAAGAATATAATAAACCCACCTCGGTAGTCTGTTGCAATCCTGATTTCGATACGTCAGTATGTATGGTGTAATTGGTTTTGAAGGCTTTCAACTTCAGCCAGGGATTTTCGTTATAAAAGAATTGGCTTTAGCAAGTAAAGATATTTATGAGCACAATGGTTCTTCTGACTACCCAAACATTGGCATCATTTAGATAGGAAACAAAAAACATTTTCTTGGGTATCGAGAAATATTTATAAAATGTCTTGGGAGGATGGAGATTTGGATCATACAAGGTTAAAGGAAATTTTGTTTCGTGTGACTGATTCATGTTCTCAAATTTTCGTGAAGGGATTAGAAAAAAAGAATTTTTTACAAGTTTTATATAATCGTGAAATATTTAACATAGATGATTTCGTTTGTAGTAAGATTGAAGATTTACCTAAGCAAGAGTGTTCTTGTTCATTTCACTCTATAAATTTTAAGCACTGCGCATTAGTAAAAGCAATAGCTCTCAAAAATTATTTAAAAAGCTTATAACATTAAAAAATATATCACTCTAATACTAGAATGTCAGCCAAAGAACACCTCAGAGATTTAAAGCTCTTAGCAAAGAATAAAACTAAATCATTTATTTTACGTAGGTGCTCAAATAGTTTAATAAAAAGCATTAACTGAGTGTATAAATAAAGTTTTAAAGAGTAATGTGCCGCTCAGCAAATAGTGTATAATAAAGCTTTTTTCTTATAAGAATACGTTAAGGAAGATAGCTCGTAAACAAACACCTCTGTATAAAAAGCGCAAGTTGCTCGTTCAAAAAGGTGATGGATTCTTAAGCTTCTTGATACCTGCCTCAGTCTCAGTCTTAACAACTCTTGTGAATGGATCACACTAAAAGATATGCTCTTGTACCGGAGGAAAGACTCCAGAGATTTGCGGAAAAAAAAACTGTCTGACTTAGATGTCCAAATAAACTTTATCTTAAAAATGAAGAACATTCCAGATGAAGAAAAATCAGCTTTATACCTTCAGGTACTGCAGAAATTTGTTAAGTTCCCTAATCCCGTAGAAAACAATAAAGAAGAAAAAAAGATAGAGATGTATCGAAAAGAAGAAGAGTCTCACCCGTCGGAGATAAATGTGACAGAAGTTGGAGAAAATTCTCTAAAGAATGTTGACGATATTGAGGAAACCTTAATACATGAAATTATCAGTACTGTTCCGAAGAGGTGAAAAGATGGAGCTGGAGAAGCTATAGATTTCATTATGCAGCAGAAGAAGGAAATTTTATGGAACGAATCAAAAGAATTAATTCTGAAGGGTGTTACTCTTAAGTATTCTAGTACTGTGGATCTTGTGAGCCATTTAATGAGAGGCAAGAAAAGAATGCCCATTGAATTTAAAAAAAAATTTTTGACACTTTAATGAAACTAAAATTACCTGGAAAGTTTGTAAAAAATAAGTATTTAAAATTTAAAAATCTATATGCAAGGCGTAATATTTGGATAAATTATGATGAATGAAATAAGAATATTGTAGTCAAAAATTTGAAAATAAAGAAAAAGTTTTACATATATTTTCTTGAAATGTTCTTTTAAGTTTTCTTTTATTTAACAAGTAATAACTTATATTTCTAAAATTTTGACTTTTCATGAAAAAATCTTATCTTATGAAATTATCTGTGAAAATTCTTATAAGTTAAAAACAAATTACATAATCAAATGTAAAATAAATTTGCTTAAAGAAATGAATACACAGGGATTACTTTCTAAAAGCCATTTTTATTTAATATTTTTCTTAAAATATTAATACATTCGAAAATCCTTATTCTTTTTAGAGAAAAACATAATTTAAAATATATTTCCTAGAAAGACCTTGACTTCTCTTCAATACATAAAAGACACAAACAATGTCCGCAAACATTGGAAGTAGTAGTCTAAAAAGTGATCTTGTTCCACTTCACATGTTGGAAGCGTTTTGCTTAGTTTGATAGATAGGGTTCAAAAAAATGAAGGAGAAAAACCTATAATAATCAAAAAATTCCAAACAGTTCTCAGTGTGTATAATCATTGTAAGCCAATGTGATCCTTCTTTCTCACGAGTATCGCGTTAACTATATATTAAAGATGCTTTTCCTTTTTTATGCGGCAATTTATCGGCAGGGAAAAAACACCAGTAAAGTTTCTGGAATCGTTTTTATCTTTCGATAAAATACGTCGTATCTGAGAATCATACATTAGTTTGCAAAATCATATAGTACGTTTCTTGATTTGTTAATTTCAATTACTGACTCAAATTCTGCAAAAACTATTAATGATACTGTTAATGATACTCTTAAATCATATTAAATTCATCAGGTTGGTAGCTTTTAATATTATCAGAAGGTTTATGTTTCTTCAAAATAGGAATTATAATGCGGCTTTTTTCCATATGGTAGGTACACAAGATTTCCAACTTTGATTAAAAATAGATAAAGGAGTCAATTGAGCATTATATCCTAGATGTTTAATAAACTTTGGGTGTATATTATCTGGGCCTAGGCTTTTCCACAATTTAAGGATATTAATTGCTTATCTTAATTCAAGAAGATCAAAGTCTCTGTCAAAAATTTCATGTCTAGTTCTAATACTCTCATGGGTATTCTTAATCAACTTCCTCATTTGCCTCTCATCTCTCTTAAGCTCACAACTCAAATGTTGATTTGAAGCATAAAAACGCATAAAAGAATTTGAAATATCCTTGTCAAACGTCAAAGTCTTTCCTTTAAAAACAATAGGGCCCCTTGGAGAAAGGGGGATGTCACGTTTCAATTTATTTACAAATTTAAAAACCTTATTTCCGTCTTTACGGTAGTCAATATTATTCATAAAAATATCAAAACTCTTGCGCTTTGCTAAATTAATTTCTTTACGGAGGACTGCAATACTTTTTCTCCAGTTTCTAACGTCCTCTGTATCTCCTGACCATTCAGCTTTAATACGGGCCTAAACCGATTGCTATTTTAACACTGTAAGCTCATCATTCCAAACAGGTTTATATTTGTATTGTTTACCTCTAGGAATCCAACGCTTGGTCCCTTAAAATAACGTTCTACAAAAATGTGACAAGGTGGAGTCTAATTTTTTTTTATTAGTAACTGGTCTACTAAAAAGGACCTCCAGTTCGTCCTGGTAAGCCTTCAAATTGGTCTTTTTGAAATTCCATCGATTCTTAAAATGATCACATTGTTTAGAGGTTTTCTCCCCAATTCCCAAAGAAGTAACAATAATGCGATGTCCAGAGCTAGGATCATAAATTATTTCTCTGTTCGCTTCATCTATTAGATCACTTGAGGCTAAAGTTAAATCAGGATTAGTAGTGCTACCGTTATAATGGAGATAAGTGGGAATGTCAGAGTTTTTATAGATTACTTCAAGCATATTAGAATCCAAGAGGTCCTCCATAGCTCGTCCTGCTCTATTTGTATATCCATAATTCCAACGTGAACTATGAGCATTGAAATCTCCACACAAAATTGCTCTATTGGAAAATTGAATGTTATCGAAGTTTAAACGGGAATTGCCAGGTGGGCTATAACAGTTATACATTTCAAAATGATTCTGATGAATCCAAACATCAACTCGGACCTTTTCCGCTCCGTTATTGGACGAAAGGTTGATAATAATTTCTAACTTAGATGTCAGAATGTTTTTATATAATTCCAACCAAAATACCACAAGCATTACGCCTAGATTTAGACAATAGTTGTAAGCAATAACCAGGGAAGTTATATTTGACTAAGTCATTATAGACAAGGTTTGCTTTAACTATCATAAAAACATCAGTATCATGTGATATCAAGGTAGTTTAGAGTTGAGTTCGCTTTTCATGAGAAATTCCCCCTACATTTCATTGAAGAATTCTCAGTCGTCTATTGTCCTTATAAGGACAGTTTGTAATATTTTCCAAGACCATCATCAAAAGGAATTCAGGAGAGCGCAGAAAAGCTGTAGCAGATTTTGCATTACCCAGGGTGCACCACGAAGAGGCTTGCTACTTTACACCCCACATTTTGAGAAATAGTTGCCCTATGTTTACTTTCAACAAATCCATTAATACGACCTGGTACATAACAATGTATATGATATATATAAATTAGTCAGTACGCCGGTACAGTAGAGAGCCCATTTATAGCTGATCCTAAATCTTTATTTCATATTATTTATATGTATTGTGATATAGTAGAGCCTCAAATTATTGAAAATGTTCAAACACCTCTTTTAAGAATCGTAATGGTTGAGGGAAAAGATTATGAATTTGTTAGTGAGCCCTACACTAGACTAGACCACATTATGTCCCCGTAATTAGAAGACAATTTCAAAATGTTTGAATGGTACTTCGACTACATTCTGGAGAACTAGTACTCTTTGAACGAGGAAGGGTAAATGTAATTTTACATTTTAGAATGAAGAAAATTATATAGGCTCAGCGTTTCTTAAAATTAATCCAGTTTTGTAATTGAGTTGAAAGAGTAAAGATGGTTATTCCTTACGAATGTTGCTCAAACGCTTTCAATGGTTATTACGCTAATCAAACATGAAATGGTTTAACATTTTACCATGGACAATTATTTCAAAAAGGGTATGGTATTGGTGGCTTGTTTAAAAAATTATATCGTTCAGCACTACCATTTTTGACAAGTGACTTTAAGTCTATTGGAAAAGAAGTTCTGAAAACTGGTACTCACACTACAAAGGACATGTTAGAGGGGCAGAATTTTAAGGAATCAACAAAAAATAGAAGTAAAGAAACTGGTCAGAAATTAGCAAAAATGGCCATAAAAAGGCAAATGAAATGTTCGGAAGAGGGAAGGTACATAAAAGAAAGAAGAAAAAGCAAATCCGTTCTATTTTCTCTAAAGTGAGGAAAGTGACAGGACGTGATGTTTTTGATCTTTAAACGAAAAAGAAATATAATGGCATTTATTCTGAAGGATTCTCTAGGGTGTGTAAACTCTGAACTTAATTTATTCTCTCCTCCTCCTACTCAAACAGTTATATAAGAGAACACTGGGTTGAATTCCATCCCATCGCAAATGTTACAGATGGAGCACCTATTGAATATTTGGTTTCCGGTAATGGAGAGGATTGTCTTGATCTTTCTCAAACATTAATACATGTAAAAGCAAGAATTTGAAAAAGTGACGGGAAAACTTTAACTCGAGAAAATAAAGTTCGTCCTGTGAAACTTTTCTTACAATTCCCTATTTTCTCAAATTGATTTGAGTCTGAATGAACGAACTGCTCCTTCTAGCAACAACACATATCCTAATAGAGCTATTATTGGTAAACTTCTTAACCATGGATATGATGAGAAATTTTCTTAACTATCTAGTGAGCTTTTCTACAAAGATACTGCTGGTAAAATTAATAGTTTAGACAAAAACGAAGGTTTTAAGAAACAAATAAAATTTACCGAAAATAGCTCTGTAGTTGACATGATGGGACGTCTTCATATTGATTTTTTTCAACAAGACAGACTTTTACTTAATCTGGTTGATGTTAAATTAAAGCTCTTTCGAAGCAAGTCTGAGAGAGAGAGAGAGAGAGAGAGAATTTTGCTTAATGGGTGAAAGTGACTATAAAATAACCCTTGATCATGTATCTTTATTTGTGAGAAAAGTTCGTGTTAACCCAGCTGTAGTTATTGCGCATAGCAAAGATCTAGAGAAAACAAGGGCGAAATATCCTATCGATCGAGTAGCCTGCAAAGTCTATTCAATACCACAATCGAGTTATTCATTCGTTCAAGACAATGTTTTTTCTGGTCAAATGGCCAACAGAATAGCGATGATAGATAATGAAGCATTTAATGGAAATTACAAGAAATCACCCCTTTTGAATTTAATCATTATAATGCAAATTTTATAAGTATTTTTGTAGACGGACAAACTGTATCATCTCAGCCTCTGGAGTTAGACTTTGAAAAAGGAAATTATATAAGAGCCTATTAAAGCTTGTTTCAAAGTACGGAAGGAATTTTCTTATCAAGAAGAGAATACCCTGAAGGAGATATGCCTTATTTCTATTTAACTTAACTCCAGATCTTTGTGATGACGAGCATTTTAATTTAATTCGTCACAGTTAATGAGAATTGAAATAAAATTTAATAAGGCACTAGAACTGTTATGAATTTAATTTGATTAAGATGAATTTAATAACATAAAACAAATGAAATGAATAAACAAACTTAAGACTTTAAAATTCTAAAATAGTGACACGCATATTATATTATTATTATTATTATTATTTTTGCTTGGATCAATTAAAATTAAATATGTTGCAAAAAAAATTAATAAATAAATAAATAAAGTAAAATATACTAAGCAAAATTACCGAAAAAAAATTTTTTTCAGTCTGACTATTAACAACGAATGTTATACAGTTTTAATAATTTTTAAATGTTTATTTAATTTGTGTCAATTAAAACAAACTTTACAAGGTTTATTTCTTTGCATTTAATGTCGGTCATTGATATTCTTTAATATTCGAAAGAAAACTCTTAAGACAGTTCTTAAATTGTTTGAATTTCTAATTTCGCAATCCTTCTATTATTCCAACACTTGGAAAATTAATCGAATTAATTTGATGAAATGAAAGATTATTCTTCTCAAAAGAGACATTTAATTATAGACACAAAGAATTGGGCTAATTCACGACGAAGTTAATCTTAATTCTATTTGATTAACAAAAGAACTTCAATTGTTGCATTTTTGGAACAGGCTTAACTGTTTAATGATTAAAATAAACTTTCAAAGCATATTAAGTTTTTCTGATTGTATAAGTCAGTAAATATTTAATTAAGTGCAAAAAGAAATTATTTTGTTGATAAATTTGTTTTTCATTTGTTAAAGATTAATTAAATTCAACGATAGAGGATTTGAATTGAATTTGTAAGCAAATTGAAACATTTTTATCGGAAAACTAAATTAATTGAAATAAAAAAATGCCAAAAAATAATGAAAAGTAAAAAATCTTGTGATTACATTTTTATTATATTGCAAAAACTTTATTTTTCTCATTTTTTTTACCAAGTTCTTCTATGCCTACTCTGAACAATAGTTAATAGAGTAAATTAGAAAATAATTTTTTACGTTATGAATTTTTAATTGCAATGATATTTATTGATAAATCGCTTACCTTCCTTCCCAAAAGCTTAGTACGCAGAAGAAAAGATTAATTTTTGGAAACCTACTGGAATTGAAGGGGCACTGCAAAGGTAGATAAATAAAATAATATCCCATTTAACCACAAGGAAACAATCCACGTTAAATAAGAATTTACAAAATAAATATTTAAAATGATTTTTAAATATATATCTATAAATAATACATACTTCCTTATTAGAAACTACATAAAAGATACCTAAAAATAGTAAGCTGTGTTAAAACATTAAAAAAATCCTCTAATTTACTCTTCTGTTATAATATTTTCAAAGAGAGCGCATCACACTCACGTGTCACAAAAAAAGTGGAACTCTTAAATATTAATTCCTTTAAATAAAAACAAAAATGCTTCAATAACCCCCAAATATACAAGATTCGGTGGATTCAAAACTGAAACTGAGATTTTCAACAGGAAGGATCCGTGGCTGGGATTTACATTGGCCTAGTTGTAAGCCATGGCTCACAGGAGTAAAAGGTCCCAAGTTCTGCTCCAGCCACTGCTGGAAAACGGAAAATTGATATTGCGCTTCTGCGTCTGTTGAAAGAGAATTCCTGGTTTTCTCCCTTGAGACATGTAAATATAGACTACCAAATCTTAGCTAATCTTTTTCTCAATATTTTTAATTCATTTCTATTAGTCATAGTTTTTACAGAACATGATTTGTAATAAGTAACATTGAAATTATTATAATACCTTGTGTTGATTATTTCATGAATTTTAGAAGATTTCAAATCATTTTGTTGAGAATTGCATCGGATATGGTCATCTTTAAAGGTACATTACTTTAATATATTTTAAACTTTGTTTACTTTTGATGATCTTTTGCTTAGATTTATATTTTAGGCCCTGTCTAACCTTGTATTCAATACTTAACTATAAATTGAGAAAACATGTAACAGTTAGGATTTTTAGGGTGCTATATCTGTTGGAATTGCTACAGAATAACCTGAAAATATGTTTTTTAAATGGATTCACAATAAAAGAACAACCATGATCAAAGCTTAAAGTTGTTAAAGTGTTCTAACAACAAAGCAAAAATAAATTTAATGCACTAACCACAATCATACACATTAATCATTCGAAAATATATTAATATTGACCTTTGCATATTTCATCACTACGTGTATTTGTAATTTGCATAAAAGACTATTATAAGTATAAAAATTATATTATTTATATGATTGTAAAATATACTGAAAAATATGTCTAAAATGTATAAGTTTTGTAAACGTTAGTTTATAACATAATAATGAATATATTATTTGAATATTAATCTTCCAGTAGAAACAAGTAATCTACAGCATTTAGTTTATTTCTAAGCAATTTATATTTATTTTATACGATTTTACAAGAGATTCTGTCCTGTCATATTCAATATGCTTAGCAGATGTATGACTTGTCCTTTATTTTTATATGCAGTAACACTAAATAAAGATTGCCTAAAGCGTGATTTGATTTTCCATGTGACTACAGGAAGCGGAAAAGCTTCAAACGGATTGGAATAATCGAGGACTAAAGTATCGAGTGTATCCATGAAGGAGAAAAAATATTATAAAGTTACTTTAATTACTTTAAATTAAGCCCAAAATGTTTATTTTTAAGGAAAATGTAGACCGTTAATCTAGACATTAAATAAACATATAAAATTCTGAAAAGTATTTACATGAGCTATTCATCTACTCCATTTCATATTTGATGGACTTAAGTAAATATAGAATTTAGATCCGTTAAGTGTTTTTTTTAATAAAATATTTAGTACAGGAAAAAATAAATATAGTAATAAGACCCATTCTTTCTCTTATAAGAATTATTTTTATAATGACCATAATATTCAACCCGTTTCAATTATATTTGTGACAAGTAAAAAGCCTGCAAATTATACAATTTTGTAAAAAAGAAAAAATACTTTTACGTTTTAAAATTACATTTTAATTAAATCACCTTACATCACTTTTGATAAAATTAGTACTTTCTTGTTAATGTTTAGTTCAATAGCAAATGGGCTCGAAATTTCACTCCATGAAATATACTCCTATCACAAGGGTACAGAAAATACTTAGGAAAATGACATTAAAAAATAATAGCTTTTCTTGCAGTGACGTATTATTATAATTTTAGAAACGTATAAAAGTTACACACACAAATAAGGAACCCCAGAAAACTTTGAATCCTTAAAGACAGCAAATGCTTGCGCAGACTATGTAACCCTGTTCAACAGTTTGTCGGATTAAACTAGGAATATTTTCCTTCAAAAATAAAATGTCCTCCACATTCCAACTGAAGTGATTCCTCTGGTCAAATAATATGACACCACATAGTGGACAATATAACATCCTGAAAAACATTTCAATTTCCACCACGTAATTTACCTTTAAAAGTACTTTTCATACACAAAGGGTGGTATTCGTATGACACTAACCTTATTTACCTTTGGGAAGAAAATCCGCAAAATTCCTAAGCACACACCATATAGACGAGAATCCATCTCCATTTAATCAACAATGGCTGGGAATGATCTTCATCCTTCAAAGGTATTAAAGCACGGCGAGGCCTACATTCTCTGGTTTCACATCTCGCTGCTGCTAGCCTTTTATCGGAAGGCCATTGTAATATCCATCGCTTAATTGCTATAAGTTTGAAAATCTGGAAAACTCTTCAGCACACTCTTCAACACTTAGGAATGTACAAGCGTAGCTAAACAGTGACTTAGATAAAACCAATGATTTTTTCACACTTTAGAAAGCTATTCTACCTCTAGGCCGCGATGAGTCCTTCCATATTTATTGGAAACACGGTATGTGTAAGATATTTAGAGTTTTTGTTGAAATTCAGAGAACATATATTGTATTTTTAATAGCGATGGGCTAACGTCTGATATTTCCATAACTTTTCTAAGCCTTAAGTAACATTTTTTAACAAATTTAATCAATTTGCGTTTTTTTTCTTTTATTTCCTATTTTGTAACTCTATTTGTTTGAGAAATAAATTAATGTTTAAGATATGAATTATGACTAATACATTGTAAAAACATCAAGTTTTAATTTCTTCAAATGTAAATGGTAGCCCAGATTTCATTTAGTCTGATATATTAAAAGATTATTCAAATTAATGAACATCTTTTTGTTTTTTCTGAGTTTTACACACTTTATCATTTCTATCACATCATTAATTGTTATTTACAGGAAAAACAATTGATCGGTCAATTAAAACAAAAACTTCATGAAGAGAAAATCCAGACATTGGAAGAATAAAAAGTATTCAATTAATAAAAAAATCAACCAAAAATAATGATTTCTAGTGCACTAAAATAAAGGCAAAAAGAAGAATTTTAAATATTCTGTAGACCAAAAGAAATAGAAAGAATTGAGCTCTAAAACTAGAAAATAACAAAAAATGACATACTAGGACTTACATCAGCATACTTTGTATTGCTGTTATTTTTGGAAATTTCAGAGAGTTTAAGGGTTTATTTTCTACATTCCATAAACTAAAATATCAGTTAGATTAAGTAAGCAGAATTTTATCTCACATAAAGCAATTAACTCCATGCCTAAAACATGAAAATCATTTGGAACAGTTATAAATATTCTAAACCGAATTGAGAAGCGTATTCTTAAACTATTAAATGGAAAGTTAAATGGCTAATTCTACATGTCTTTTCGGAAAATATCAGTTGGAATTCCTTTCATGTACAGTATACTGTTATTTTAATTATGTCATTTACTCTATTTCATTTAAGTAAATTTATTTATTTATATAGAAAAAATTTAAAACGAAACTTACGAGTAACATTACATATCACTTGAATTTGTTGTGCATGATGTTGTTTAAGACTGTACATCATTTAAGCCATTTTATTTCAAAATTTAGGCTAAGACATGTCTGAGAAACCCATGGATCCAATTACGTCAATAATTTAATAAAGTTTGTAAGAACTGGGGTAGCTATGAAAAACAATCGATGCAATTGAATCAGATTTATTGTTTCTGTTGATACATAGTATCCATCCCTAATTTTACTACTAATGTAATATGAACTACTATTTGATGCAATTTTAAGACATCCTTTTAATTTTTTCCCTGGTAACACTGTAGGCGAAGAATAGATGTAAAAGAAATTTTTTAAATTAAATGTAAGTATTAAGGTTTTGAAATATATTAATGTATACAGTTAAATTTAAATAAAAATGTCCCATTATAGATCTAAATAGATAATCATGGTGAAACAACATATTCATGATTACAATAATTAAATAAAATGAAAACTATTAATGGGAAATATACATGAGGATGCATCATATTTAATATTAAATGTCCTATGAAGTTTGTACAATGGATAGAAAAAAAATGTGTAAGTATATAAACTACTTTTTTGATTAATAATTCAAGTAGAATATATGTACACCAAATTATTTGCCATGAGGAATGCAATGAGAGCAATTCCTGTTTAGTATTTGCATTGACAGTGTGTAAAGACTGGATGTAGTTGCATTAATTTCTTTATGAAAACAAAGCATATGTAAAGAATTCCCTATGGTAGAAAGTTTACTTTGAAAGTATCAAAACTTGTAAAATTGAATTTTAGTTGCATTAGAAAATAAACGTATTCATCACGATACGCCACACTTAAGCGAATATGATAAACAAAACCTTACAAGCTAGGACTTTATGTTCTAAAAATTTTGAAATTTCGACTATGTTTTATTATTTAGTTACTGAAATTGATTGAGAATTTCCTTAAAAAATTCACAAATTCCTTTAATTGTATCTGCATAGTAAAATCCTTATTCTGTTTGTTCACCGTTGCATTCAGAATAGAAAACGGATGGAAACTTACACAGAATATTGGATTCTGGTTAACTTAAAATAAAACATATGTTCCAATTTGAAACTTTGAATCCAGAGTTTTTTGTGTAATTTATATCATAATTAACATATATCTGAATCTCTTGTAAGCTGGCTTATGCTTTGATGTGGTCATTTAAACAATGTAATATTCTGCTCCTGAATTCAAGAATCGTGAGGCATATTATTGTTATTTTTATTTATGCATTACATGCGGCAATAGAGGAAAATTATTTACGACATCGCATTGAGCTTTCATTCCAAGTTCAAAGAATTTAATTTGTTTTTAAAAAAGAACAATTGCTTTTCTTAATTTTTTAAAGGTATTTTCCGCGCATTACCAGGTATGTTTTACGTATTTCCCAATACGCCGCCCATAGGTGATCCATTCGAATGCGGATGAAAATAATCAGATTTTATATTCAAAAAGTTCATAATTAAAGGGAATTGTCAAGCGTTTTCTCAATAACTTATTCGATTAGTTTTACGTTGATCTATACGTGAAATTTTATTTCTAGTGCAAAACACTTTTTGAAGAAAACTACATAAACAATATTATCTTTCAAATTGGAATTTTTCTTAGAAAGCTATGTAAAAATTTTCCTCTTGAAACTTTCGCTCTTGAACCTTGTGAGTTTGATCTGTTACTACAAATATTTCCATAAGTTAATAGTATTATTTTTATATGGGGGGGAGGCTTGAGGACACTATAAAAATGCAATATTTTTTGAAAAATAAGACTTTTTTGCAAGTTTTACAGCGTATAAAAATTTGCCAAAATAAAGAATATTTGATTTTTAAAATTTAAACAAAAAAGTGTGTTTTCAACCAAAAAATGACTTCTTTTTCATTAAAATATGCAGTATTTTTAGTATTTTTAAGCTGTTTTTGATGAAAAATAGAGTTTATTTTTCACTTTTAAAATTTCAACTAAAATATTTGACTTTCCATTGAAAAACTGATCACTAAAAAATGCATTATTTTTATGTTTTTAAGCTGTTTTTTCGATAAAAATTAAGTTTTTAAGCTGTTTTATTATAAAAATTTCTATTTCTAGGATATTTAAACGAATGTTTTTTTTAATAAGAAATGCAAGGTTTTTGGAAGTTTTTGAAAAGATAAGATATAAGCTATTGTATGTGTATCTTTAAAGAAAATCTATTTTTTCTATATGCAAGAAAGGTTTTAATATATTTGATAGTCCATCAGTACCAATTGATAATTTAACACGATCGTTTCTTTTACCATATGCAAAACATGTAACCGATTCGGTATTAGTTGTTAAAGGTCTAGTAAATACAAATTCTCTTCCAATTTGTAATTATATTAATAGGCAATGTGAACGATTTACAGATTTCAAAAAATTTTAATATTTTCATATGCATATTAGTTACTAGTTTTAAATCAGGTTCTAGTAGTTTAGAGCTTATTAAATTGCATTTTACAAGTCTAAAACCTCCTGTATGATATGTTGCATATTTCTCTTTACCAGTAGCATAGAAATTTCGAGAATTGACATATTCTTTTTTTGCAATATCTTTATTTATAACAAGATTTGAGACATTTGTTAATCTTATAGTTCCAAAATTATACACACCAATTTTAATTAAAGAAGGTACATATAATCCATCATCATCTCTTATTAATATATTATCACTCTTTTTATTATTGATGAGTGTTTTTCTGTCGACATATTATTTATTATACACATCGTACTTATCAGCAGGAGTTGGAATATTAATTACTTTATTGTACTTAGCATCAAAGACATTTTCTTTCAAAACTAAAGCATTGTTTACAAAGTAACGTTTATTAACAATATTTTTTTTTATTTACTGGATCTTTTATATTGATAATTATTTTATCTTTAGCATCAAAACTACCTTTAGCTGAATGTAATAAACTATTCTGTTCTAATTCTTTTACATTATTATTCACATAATTCATATTAGCTGTATCATAATCTTTTGGAATCTGACACATTTGAAATTATTTTATGTTTTGCATTATAGTTATCAGTTTGTGAATGAATAAGAGAAACATCTAATAAATTTCTAACATCATTTTTAAAATGTTCATGAATTCTTTCCACATAAGATTTTGTAGAGGAATCACATTTAATTTTTTTTTTGAATATCGTAATTTCCATCACTTGTTAATTTAAATCCTACACCTGGAGAACCTGGAGGTCCTTCTTTTATTTCATCATCAAACAAAGGAAAATAAACTGTCATTTATTAATGTAATAAACTCATTATAATTCAATGTTTTAATCATAGCTATTTCTTCAGATTTTATATTCATAAAACATTTGTTTCTTTCAAAATGAAGTAAAAAAAGTAATTTTTGATGGTATTATTTTTTAACCTTCAATTGAATTCGATCATTAAATTATTCAGGTTTGTGTAATTTTCATGGTTTCCTAGGTTAAAACAATTTATAGGATATATACTAAAATTTGAATAATCTATCATGCAACCTGTATCTGCATTCATATTGTTCATTCCTGCTCCTAAAAGAGCTGTATATAATGTTTTTTATTAAAATCCATAAAATAACTTACTGCTGGAACTCTTTTATGTTATTAATCATTAACCAGCAATCTTTCATATCCAAGTTAACAAACAACATGGTGTTTTGGTTCATATTTTCATCTCTTTCATCATATTAAGGAATGACGTATAATCTTAAAACTTCATCCGATGTTGCAGGAATATTATAAGGTCCACTAGCATTTTTATTAAATAATTTTGATTTGATAATATTATAATGATACCAATTTATTTCTATAGGAGTATCAGATAGTTTTAGTTGATTGAATTTGACAGCAGCTGAAATTTTAAATCTAATCATATGGTAACCAGAGAGGTCTTCAAAAACTGCTTTGAAATCAGGATTCTGAATATCTGTATATAACATATTTTTACTGTCACTTCTTTGAATTTCTAATTTAATTTGAAATCCTGTAACTACTTTTCTATATTCTCTGAAAAAATCAAATATATATTTTAATGGTATCCATATTCTTACAGTTGGCTAACTTTAGTGAATATTTCCATCTTTTAACAAACCCATCATTATATTTTTCATTCATTTTGAAGTTATTATAAAAATCAGTTATTTTCGTTGCATCAACCAAAGTTCCATTATATATGAAATTGACTCTGAAAGCTTATTCAGAAGTATCCATATAGAATAACATATCAGTAGCTTCTGATGTTGAATTGTCAGGTGTGAAATTTATTATTCCTAATACATGATTCCTGATTGCTTTATAATTAATAGTAAGTTCAATTTCAGTATTTCCTATTGTAAATCTGCTCGAATGAATTAAACCACCACCATTTATAAAAGTAATATCTTCATTATATATATTGATTCCATCTCCTTTTAAAATTTTAATTTCTTCTTGCAGATAACATTCAGAATATAATATATTAGCATTTGTATCATTTATAAAGAAATTATACGTAGCATTTTCATATGGATTGTTTTTATCTCTATTCTCATGATTAATTTCTCTATATTCAAAGCTTCCAATTTCGTTATTATAATAATAAATGGTCACTCAAATCATAAATTTTGTTCATTTATTTAGGATAGAAAATTTTCAATCCTGCACCATGTTTTTTTCTTTTTTGATAAAATCTCATTTAATTTTCCTATTATGAAATCTTAAGATATTTCTTCTATTAATAGTGCTAGCTTTTTCTATTAAATCAGAAAAGAAACCTCTTCCTTCTATTTTCTTACTCTTTCTGTACAATCTGTGTTTATTTATTCATTTGGCTATAAATCTATACTGTAATTCTTGTGTATTTAACTCAATTGGTTCCCTTCGATGATTTGTAATTTTCATTCTAATTCTATGTATGGAATCAGATTTAACTGGAAAACATTTATGTTTTTAAAATTCTTTATAATATAAACTTCCAGGAGGATTTGTAGCTGTAAATGAGTAAATTTCACACACACACACATGCACACAAATCAGATTCACACACACATCAGATTGAAAGTGATTTATTTATTATATCACAATGAATATAAATATTATTATTTCCATTAGCTATATCAGCTATATATTTAACTTCCTGTTCTGCATCTTCATATATTTTTGCTTCAAATCCTAAAATTTTGTACAATAACCTTTTGGATAAATCAATTTTATAATGATCTTTCAATTTATCTTTCTTCTTTCTTTTCTTTCAAATCTTTGTCTTTCTTATATAATTTCAAATAATATTGGAGGATTATTTCCAAAATAATTAACCATGTAACGATTCAAACCATTTATACCGTAACGACCATTTGGAATAGTAAAATCGATCGATTTCTTACCATCAAAATATGGAAATTTATTAGTAATTTTGTCAGTAATATTATTCCCCCCAAGAAATATACATAGAAGATGACTTAAGAGCTGTTTCCTGAAAATTAAAAGAGTTGGAATATTCAATTCTAAAATTTTCTGATTTACTGGCGTATTTAGAATCTAAAATGAGGTGCATCATTCATTTATAAATAACAATTTTGTCCTTAGAAATACTAGGTTGCTGAGTAAATGAATATAAAATATCAATAAGGGATTTACCTTTATTTCTTTCAGTTATATATTTCATACAATATAAACTACATTTTACAGATGTAGGTTGTTATAAAAAACTAGAATTATAACGAATTTCTTTTCCTGAAGATTTTAAATAATTGACTATATTTTTAGGATGAAAATCATTTTGTATCTCTATTTTTTCAAATTTATATTTTCCAAATCGATCAAAACATCTACAAAATCATACATTGTGTGGATCATTATAAAAACAAACACAATGAGTTCCACTACCTGTAGGTACATCTAAATTAATAATTCCGTTTTCAATTTTTTTATATTATTAAGTAGTATATCTATAGTAATTGTACCTCTAAATCTTTTTTCGTTTTTCATATTTTCTTCTATTATTTTGTTGGATATTCCGAGGGAAGATAAATCCCCGCTACACACACTCCCCGCTTTTTTTTTTTTTTTTTTAAATCCCAGATCATGAAATTTTATCTAATATTTGTTTAGTACCCCATCCTGCTGCACCACTAGCAGCTCCAAGACCTAAAGATGTTAGAATAGGAATCAGGAATGGTAAAAATCCTCCAGTTTTTTGTAACTGAGTTTTACTAATTGTAATTCTTTTACCTTTTGCAATATGATTGATTTGTGTATTGGTAAGATGTAAATCATAATTAAGAGTTTTACTTTTATCTATTTGCAAGGAAACTTCTTCTTTTTTATATCCAGACTTTGATATTGAAATTTGATTATCACTCAAATAAACGTTTTTTTTTCACATACATTTATTTAAAGTAAAATTCTTTTTATAATAATCTTTTACTTAATCATTTGTTAATGCTCCTTCTTTTGAAAGTTTACATAGAATAATAATTATTTGATTATATAATTTTTAGACTTAGATTCTTTGCATATATCATTTGTTAATTCAACTAATTTCTGTATACCACTGCCTATATAGTCATTTCCTGCTTCAAGTGTATTCAATGTTTTTATATTCATTTTTAAAACATTCATGTTTGAAACAGACTCATTTATTATATCTTGTATATTTCGTTTTTTGTTCTCATTAGTTTCATAATTTCTGTTTTTAGTTAAATTTTCTTTAAGTCTTTTATAATCATCTCGTTTAGATTTTGCTATACTAATTATTTCATCTAGCTCTTAATCTGTTTTATTTAATAGCTCAGAAGGCAATTCTAATCCTTCATTTTTAAGTAAATCAAAATCTAAATCTTTATTAAAATTCAATCTTATTATTCCTTCAGATTTATCCATTAAACTTCCAGCATTTGAAGAAGAGTCTAGTTCAAAATGTTTAGATGATTCATGTTGAGGTAAAAAAGAAATTTTATCTGTTAAATCTTTTTTATAGCACATTGAATAATTTCAAGATTTTGTTTTCTAGAAATTTCTTGGTCTTGTAATTTTTAATTACTGATTTATGAAATTCTCTTAATGATTTTTCAATACCTAAATCAGATTCAAGTTTAACTTCAATATTTATTTCTTTTGTCAGATTGTGTTTTTATTAATTCTAACCCATTTCTAATCCGTTGTTTTAATTTATTATTTCGTTCACGTTCAATAATATTCATTTATTTATCAGTAAATAATTTTCTACTCCGAGTAGATATTTTATAAATAAATAAATGATAAAAATGAAAGATTATACACACAGAACCTGAAGAATTTACAGATGAAAATTAAAATCCTTCATAACCAAAACATCCTTTTAGACTTTTAATTGTAGGCAGTTCAGGATCAGGAAAAACTAATTTACTTGTGAATTCCAGCATCTGAAGAATAGTCTAATTCCAAATGTTTAGAGGATTCATGTTGAGGTGAAAAATATATATTATGTGTTAAATCTTTTATAGCATATTGTATACTTTCAAGATTTTGTTTTCTTGAAATTTCTTCGTCTTGTAGTTTTTTGATTACTGGTTTATGAAATTCTCTTAATGATTTTTCAATATATAAATCAGATTCAAGTTTAACTTCATTATTTTTTCTTTTTTCAGATTGTAATTTTATTAATTCTAACTCACTTATAATCTGTTGTTTTAATTTTTTATTTCTTTCACGTGCAATAATATCTATTTATTTGTCAATAAATAATTTTCTACTCCAGGTAGTTTATTTTTTACAACGATTAGATTACTTTTTACTCTGAGTATATATTTTAAAAATAAATAAATGATAAAATAAAAGGTTTTACGGAACTTGAAGAATTTACAGATGAAAATCAAAATCCTTCATAACCAAAACATCCTTTTAGACTTTTAATTGTAGGCAGTTCAGGATCAGGAAAAACTAATTTGCTTGTTAATTTAATATATGATTATTTTTGAAATGAGATGGTTTGTTTGTATGTGCTAAATATATTTATGAACAAAAATATAATACTTCAAGAAACTTTTACAATGTTTGACGAGATAGAAAGAGCAGATGTCATAAATTGTAAGACATAATATCAGAACATCAAGAGAAAAGAATTATTGTTGGAATTCTTTAATAAATATAAAAAGGAAAATGCATTATTTTCTTCCGATTCTAAAGATAAGGAGATGATTTTAAAAGTAGATGATTTTGATCCATGTAGGAAAATTCTAGTAATTTTTGATGATTGTATAACTGAAAAAGATCAAAGCGATGTAGCTGAATTGTTTATCAGAATAAGAAAGAAAAATACATCAATTATTTATCTACGTTAATCATATTATTCTATTAATATGAATATAAGAAAGAATTGTAATTATTTTATTTTCTTTATCTTACAACCAATAGAAATCCAACAGATAATTAGAGAAATTGATGGAAATCTTACTAACGAAGAATTTAAGAAATTACACAGAAAAATTTCAAAAATGTTTTGATTTCATTATGTTGGATTTAGTAAATATAAATATGAGATATAGAAGAAATTTTGAGTCTATATAAATGGAAGAATATTTGGAAAAGGGAGTTTTTATCTATCGAAAGACTTATCAGTTGATGAATAAATTGAGTGTTTCGTTAACAATTAGTAAGTTTTTATTCAGTGCATCTGGTTTATCTGGATTTGTTTTTCTTCCCTTATCAGCATTGACTGTAACAGAAGGCGTCATAGAAATAATTGATAAGTCTTTAAATACCTCTGCTAAAAAGAGTGAGTACAAACAAGGTTATAAATGTTATAAGCAGTTATTAAATTTATTGAAATCAAATAGTTTGACTGAACAAGAAGTGTATATGAGAGAAGATGAATATATTCAAAATTTACAATATTTTCCTATAGAAAAATATATAAAGAAAACTCAATTAAATGTTTATAAGTATGTTGATAAATAATTTTATATCTAAATAAATGTGTAATTAAAATAATTGCAAATGTAAAAATGGAAAAGGTGTTATTAATAAATGTATTAATAATTTACCATTTGAAATGCATCTACCAGGACATTCACTTACGGGACTTGGAACTCAATTACTACAATGAAAAAGAAGATTAAATCCAGATTTATCATACAAAGAATGGAGCAAACCAATTAACAGAGTTGATGAAACTGCATACAGACATGATATTTGTTATTTAAAAAATAAAGATACTAAGACAAGAAATGAAATCTGTGATACAACTATGTTAAAGGAATTAGATGAAATTCCAAATCCCACAATTCGTGAAAGATTAGAAAGAGGAATTGTTAAACCAATCATTAAAGCAAAAGAGACATTTGGAATGGGTTCACTCATTTACTGCTTAAAATATAAAACTCATATAGATGGTAAAGACGTAATGACATCTATATCCAAAAATGGAAAACCTATGATAAAAGGAATTTGTGTCAATTGTAATTCAAAGGAAAGTGTTTTTTTAAAAAACAATTGACATTTTAAAAGATGTATATTATGATCTTTTAAAAGGTTATTGGGGTATCAATGAATTAAAAGGAAAAATGAAATTTTTTAAAAAGATATAACTGATTTTCTTCATACTCAAGATACAAGATATAAATACAAGATACAAATACAAGATATAAACCAATTAATAGAAAATTTAAAAGAAGAAGGATTTATGTATCTCATATTGATGATCAATGGCAAGCAGATTTATTATTCATAAAACCATTTAGTAAATATAATGATGGTATCAATTACATATTAACTGTTATAGATATATTTAGCAAATATGCATGGGCTGTTCCAATTAAAAGAACAACAGGTGAAGTGATATCAAATGCTTTTAAAAGATATTCAAAGAGAGGAACCCGTTAAATATTCAATCTGATTATGGTTTGGGGTTCTTATCTTTTTTAACACAAAAATTGCTTTCAAAAAATAATATTCAGTGGTTTGGTACTAATAATTCAGAAATTAAATGCTCAGTAGTTGAATGATTCAATAGAACTTTAAATGTAAATATAAGAAAATATTTAGCGACTAAAAATACAAGAAAACATATAGGTGTATTAGATAAATTAGTGTACAATTATAATCACTCTTATCATAGATCTATGAAAATGACACCAACAGAAGCAAGTAAAAAAGAAAATGAAAATACTGTATATAAAAATTTGTATATTAAAAAGATAATCAAAAAACTAAAATTTGAAGAAGGTGATAAAGTAAGAATTTCAAAATATAAAGAAACGTTTACAAGATGTTATCATCCTACATTTACAGATGAAATTTTTATAATATCTGAAGTGTTAAAAACAGATACAATTACTTATAGAATAAGAGTTTTAAACAACGAAGAAATTGAATGCACTTATTATAAGAATGAATTAGTTAAATATGATAAAAAAATAATGTTTATGAAATTGAAAAAATAGTAAAAAAAAGGAAACAAGTTATTTTTTAAAGTGATTAAATTATCCAGAATAATATAATAGTCGGATAGTTAACAGATTTAATTCAAAATTAAGAGGTGGGTAAATCACCAACCCCTTTAAAATTTTATGTAGGGAGAATTCTCATTTCCCAAGAATTGTTATTAAAAGAAAAAAAATCATTTTAATTTGATAAATTATTTCTTTCAACCAACCAAATTCGGGATGTTGTGAAATCACTTAAAAATACAAATCTTTTGATTAGTTTTTATTTTATTTAGTTTTTCAATATGTATTATGAAATGCTCAATTGTATAATTATTTAAAAGTTTTATATCATTGAAATATACTTCTATATTATCTATACGTTCTGTAGTCCGATTAAATAAATTAATAGAATTTGGATTATATTTTATTTCATAAATAAACTTTAATTTTTGATATTTCTCTTTTAATTTATTTATATGTTGATTTTTAGATTTCCTATGAGTTCTCATTGCATAATATGGATATTTTCATTTTGATTAATTTATTTCAATTAACAGAAATACATGCCTCTTTGTTTCATTAATTGTTTTAATAGATACATCTCATTCTAACTCTTTATATTCTAAATTTCAAAATTCTAATTCAACCTTTTTATTTTTAATTTTTTGTGTTTCAGTAAGTACTGTATCTAATCTATTTTGAAATTTATTATTATCATTTTAATACTTTGCATTAAATTCTTTTACATAATAATTCTTTAGAATTAAATATACTTTATCATAAAAATAGTTAGAAATCCATAAATTTATACTTCTAATAAACTCTTCTGGAACATATGTACCAGATATAATTTTATTGTATTTTTCATCTTTATTAATACCTTAGAGTGTTTATTTTCCAACCATTCTTTAAATCTTTTACCTCCAGATTTTCATAACTTGGTAGAATTAAAGAATCCTGTTTCCTTATTTATTATTAGTTTAAAATCTCCAAAAAATCCATACCAATAATTATCTTTAATTTGTTCATAACATACATCTTTTAAAGAAGCCATTTATAACAATTTCTTTTTATAAAAACTTCTTAAAAAAATTCAAGTCATTAAATTCTGTTTATTTTAATAAATATATACTACAGATTTATTCATAAAAGGGGGACGTTTTGTACCCTCCCTTTAAAATTTATTATTTTGCATTTTTATTATTAATTTTTTAAGAGTACACTATTTTATATTTAAATAAATATGTTTGCAAAACTATTACAAAAGTATTACTATTGAATATTAATCTATTTACTCATTTAGAATAGAATTAGAAGATGATAATTTAATACATAGAAATCATCACATAGTTGTATGTTTTAGAAGACCAGATTTTAAATTAGATAGTTATGATAATATGAGGATAATGGAATTACATATAAAAAGAATATAAAAATTGCATAATTTCAAGCGATTAATATTTAAAGATATATTTGAAGAATTTGAAGATAATTATTATTTTTTAAATGTTTGGGTTTATAGATTAAGAGCAGCTTTACGAATTAAAAAAAATTATAAGAAAAAGAAAAAGATTTATATATATTTATATTTTATATATAATTACTTCAAAATTATTTAATGAGTATATTAATAATTTAAAATTATTTACTTGAGACATATATTTAATAAATAAATATTATAATATATTTAATAATTAATATTTAATTAATAATTTCAGAAAGTAAAATTATAAAATGGCCATTTCAGTGATGTAGACGTTAACATGAAATTGTAACATATATTTCGGAGGGTGCCAGCATATCCCCGAGGGCCATACAGTCCACCACACATTTTACATCTCGATCCAACTTTTTTCAACTGCCTGGTTCTAAATTAAGAGTCTTATCTTAATTGCATGAACTCATTCTAACTTTTTTTACTAGTAGAGCGAGCAGAGCTCGAACTTAGGACTAATGGTATTCAGTTACTCTAACCACTGTACTAACTGGGACCTGTGAGACTTACTTTTTTTTTAGGTTTATCTAATAACTTTATCTAATAAACTTTGTTCTCACAACTGATAAGTCTTTCAATGAATGTTGCTTCCATCTATTTTTTAAAATTAGAAAATATGTAAATGGATGATTTTATTCAATCTAAACAATATATTATTCTAGAGATGAAGTAAATCATATTTCTGTACCAAATCAGTATTTAAAAGTTTTTAAGAATATTCAAAAGAAAGATATTACTTATGACAGTTCAGAAGAGGAAAATTATTATAATAAAAATATTCCATTATTTTTTAAGCAAAGATATGTAAATAGGATAAATTTTTTCAAACATTTAAAAAGAAAACATAAATTTTACATTGCAATCAGATGAAATGTTTTACAAATATTTATATTTCAATTATTACAAAAAAAATTATAAAATATTTGTATATCACGAAAAAGATTTGTGAATATTTTGGAATAAGATAAAGAACAAAAGAAAAGAATACATAAAGAAAACATGCACATAAAGAAAAGAATGACTCGTTGTATTTCATGTACTAAAGCGGAATATTCACAACGTGTGTTGTGTGAATGTTGAGTCTATTGTACTAAACGGCATAAAGCTAGACATCAAAAATCAAATAAACATAAAAGATTATTAGTAGCTGTTATAGCTACTAATGAAGTTCTAAATATTAAATTTTATTGTCCTTAAAATTATTTTAGCTTTTTCAAAAGCCTTTATAAAAATATTTTATAAATAAATTGAAAGATCTTGTTGTCCAATTTTTAAAATTCAATTTTTAAAATACCTTTATAAAAATATATTTCTCATAAATAAAAATAAAAACTCTTCCATTTTTATTTCTATAGTATTATAGCATTTTTTCATATTGAAAATGCTTTGAATACTTTGAGTGTTAAAAAGTTGAAAAATGGTATTAATGATTTAAAAATAAAGCACAAAAGTAAATCTAAGAATGATATTAAATCTATAATATCTTATATCAGAAAAACAGGAAATTATAAACAAGTGTTAGCAGATATATTAGATTTAGATACTTCTGATTACTTAGATAATAAAAAGAAAATATTTATTAAATTTCCAAAGAGAAGAGAAAATAATATTTGGTTCATGTAATTTAAAATTTAATAAAAATACTAAAAACTTGCCTGCAACCTGCAAAAATTAAAAAAAATTAAAAGAGAAGTAAAATTGAATGAGTTATTTAAACCTGATTATGAAATTTTAGAAATTAAAGGTAAATATATAAAGAAATATGTCTCACAGAAAATCTTATAAGATTGTAGAGATTAATAAAATTAAACATGTACAATATTTTAATACTTTATCCGATTTATTTAGAAAAGCTATCAGAAATATAAACTTTAAAGTTTATATAATTCTACATAATCCAAAATTAAGTGCTCCTTTTCATCCTAAAATGATGTCTACTAAATATGCTTGCGAAGTATATTTAGAAACATTAAAAAATAAGACTGAATATAATGAACTTGATATAACTGAATGTATTTTTGATTTTCATGTTATTGAATTACCTGAAAGAGGTAGACATAAATGATTAAGAATGTATTCAGAAACAGATCCTTCAAAGAAAATAAGTTTTTGTCAAATAAAAAATAATGATAATGTATGTTTAGCTTGATCTACTGTGACTGCTCTAGCCGTTCAAAATCCAAAATTTTTATGTTATGAATTAAGTTATCAAAAACTAACAGAAAATGATACATCATATATTAGAAAAGGTCGCTTATTACAAGAAATCTTAGCTGTAAAACTACATAATTTATGTAATATCCCTGTAGAAATATGTAGCTTAGAAGAGGTTAAAATATTTGAACAATTCTTAGATATTCAAATTAATATTTACTGTAGAGAAAAATATAATCATTGCTTATATTCCGGAGAATATAAATCTACATGTAATCACACATACAAGATTCAAAATCATTTAAATGTCATAACTTCTATTACAAGATTTTTTTTAGGTAAAAATCATTATTGCAATTACGGTAAAATAAGATATAAGAAAATTAATCGTCATAAATGTCCTTTGAATTGTAATAGATGTTCTGTTCAAAATTCTGACTGTAAAGGAGATGAAATATTGTGTAATAAATGCAATAGAAAATTTATAGGTAAAGAATATTTTGAAAATCACAAAATGGAAGATGATAAAGGTTATATTGTTTGTAAAATATTATGGAAATGTTTAAAGTGTAAAAGAAATATAAGTAGCTTAGAAAGAAAACGCAAGGATCATAAATAAGGTGAACTAAGATGTAAAAATTGTTGGAGACGTTTAATGAATGATCATAAATGCTTTATGAAACAAAAGAGTTCAAAAGGAGGTATGTGTAAATAGAAGTGTCCTACTTTCATACGAGATCAAAAAGATTGGTGTGAAAAATGTAAATTTGATTACACTAAAAAATATATATATTCTTTGATCTTGAAACAATTAAAGAATTAATGAAATTAATGGAAATAATGGTGTTAATCTATTAATATGCCATGATTATGAAGGATTGAGAAACTATGTAAAGATGAAAATGAATTTTGTAGTTGTTTATTTAAAGATAATCATTATTGATATTATTGCTTAGCTCATTATGGAAAAGGATTTGATTTTCAATTTTTATATAAATTTTGTTTCAAAAATAACATCAAAGTATTTACTATATACCAAGGTAATAAATTAACTTATGTGCATACTCTTGCTTACAATACAAGATTTATTGATTCCATAAATTTCACAATAATACCACTTAAAAAATTTCCAAAAACGTGTGGATTAACTGAATTAGCTAAAGCATACTTTCCGTATCTTTTTAATACCAAAAATAATCAAAATTATGTTGGTAATTATCCTTAAAATATTACTATGGATATGATACAATGGTTACTAATGAAAAATATAATTTTAAAAAATGGTGTATCTCTGTTAAAAATGGAACATTTGATTTTCAAAAAGAATTTTTAAAGTATTGTAGATCCGATGTAGATATTTTAAGAAAAGGATGCTTGGAATTGAGAAGATTATTTTTAGAAACTGTTAATGTATACCCTTTTAAAAATGTATCATTAGCAGGTGTATGCATGGATATTTACAGGGATAAATTCTTTCAAAAAGATACTATAGCTATTGATAATGATACAATTCATAAAGATCAATACAGTAAAAAATCAATTGCTTGGTTAGATTATATTTCAAAAAAGGAAAATATTAATATTCAACATGATTTGAATGGAGGAGAGAAAAAATTGAAATTAAGAAATAAAACTTATAAAGTTGATGCATTTTATGAAAATACAGTTTTTCAATTCTATTGCTGTTTTATATAGCAAATAAATCTTAAAAATCATATGTTGATGAAAGATTTATATGAAAGAACTAAAAAGATTAATAAGAAAATAATGAAAGAAGGATATGAATTAATAACTATATAGCAAGGTGCTTTTGACAGTAATAAGAATAAGAAAAAATACACGAAAAAATAATGGAAAAGAGATTTCATCGAACCTTTAATCCTAGAGATGCTTTTTATGGTGGTAGATGTGAACCTACTAAATTAAAATATGAATTTAAAACGATTGAAAAAGGAAGATACCTAGATGTAAATTCTTTATATCCAAAGTTAATTACCTTGATTATTATCCAGTTGGTGAACCTGATAAAATATTTAACCCTGAAAAATATAATAAAATTTGGTATGCTTTAATAAAATGTAAAGTACTACCTCCTCGGAAATTATATAATCCTGTACTACCTTATAAAGGAGAAAAACTGTTGTTTTCACTATGTAGATCATGTTCTGAAACCCTTCATTGTAAACACTTTCACTCATCTTTAGATAAAAAAAATGTAAAGATAGTTACGTTATCAGAAATTCAGAATGTAAACATAGCGTTAACGAAAGATGTTTCATTGGTACTTTGATTACAGATGAAATGAAATTAGCTATTAAAAAGGATATAAAATAATGAATATTTATAAAATTTTGAACTTTGAAAATAAATCAAATGTGTTATTCAAAGAGTACATAAAACTGTTTTTAAAAATTAAACTCTAAACATGTGATAAATGGAAAAAAAAATTTTAAAAATAAAAAGGAATATAAGAAGGTTGCTAAAGAGAAATTAGGCATAAAATTGAAAAACACAGAAGAAAATCCAGGTTTGAGATTCATAGCTAAAATATGCTTGAACTCTTTATGGGGAAAGTTTGGACAGCGAAAAAATATGAAACAAACTGAATACGTAAAGGAGATTGAAGATTTCTATAGAATTATACTAGATGATACTATAAAAGATTTAAACATGGTATTTATGAATGATGATAGCGTAGAAATGAGTTACAACATGAACGAACAATATGAGAAAAATAATTTTAACACAAATATTTATATAGCAGCATTCACAACCAGTTCTGCTAGAATACGATTATATAAAATATTATATAAATTAAAAGAAAAAAGTTATATATTATGATACAGATAGCGTTGTTTATATAGATGATGGAACCAAAGATATTGAAACAGGATGTATGTTAGGAGATTGATCAGATGGACTTGGAAATGATAAATACATGAAATATTGGTTATCTGGAGCTAGTAAAGATTATGGATATATACTAAATGATGGATCAGCATATGGAAAATTAAAAGGATTTAAAATGTCTTTTCAGAGGGAAATAATGTTAGATTTTGATAACCGAATGAAAATGATTACAGGTGAAACTGATTGTACAGATATTGAAATTAACCAATTTAAAACACAAAAAAGTAGAGATATTTCAAATACTAAAACAAATAAGAGATATTTGTTTGGATTTAATAAACGTAGAATGTTGGATGATTATAACACATTTGAATATTAATATCTTTCATGTTTTATGACTTATTTATCATTGATATTCAATATTCAAGGATTTATCCAACCATATAAAAAGTTATCAGAGAAATTAGTTGGACACATTTAACAGAACCAATTGCTGAAACAATTCAAGTATTTACACCCAATTGTGAATTAACAGAACAAGAAATGAAAATTGTTCGTAAATGCACTCATGAAATTCACGGTCTAAGATTTCATAGATATTCAGACGATAAAAGTTTATGGATTAGTAATGAAAATGTTAAAAATTATATACAGTATTTATATGATGAATATGATGGTAGATTTGCTTATAAAGGAGGAACAATTGAAAAAGAAATATTTGAAGAATTAAATATACCATCTGTTGATATTGATATACCTAAATGTCCTAGAATATTAGGTCCTATGTGCTCTCTATATAAATGTTGTCAATATAAGTAATCCATTCAAAAAAATAGTTTGTAATCAATGGAAGAAATAAAATACTTAAATATTAGTGAAAAAAATAATAGAGAATTCAAAACTAATTAACGAGCTAATTGAAATGAATAAAATACATGACTGATATGGAATTGATGATTTAATAATGAAATGTATTGATCAAATAAGAGAATTAATTTTAAAAGTTGAAAATAAGGATATCAGAGAAAAAGCACATGATCTAGTTGATGAAACATCTTATTATATTACAAATAAATATCTTCAGAAACTATTTTTGAAAACGTAAAATCATTTAATAAAATGAAATATCACAAATGGAAGAATTCAACAACATCAAAAAGAATATATATCCTGAAACTTTTAAATTGAGAGAATTAGAAGTTGGAAAATACAATTTGATATCCTAGAAAAATATCAAAACAAAATTTGTATCTTCATTAATTGCAAGACTAGAAGTAAGCGATAATGAAAAATAGTTTTACTTAAGTTCTTGCCATGCTGATTTATCTGAAAGAGCAATTAAAAAAATAAATAAAAATAACAATCGGTTCAATTACAAAGGTAAGATAAATGATAAATATTATGACTACGAATAGGAAGAAGTTTAAATCTTTATCTCCTTTAAAAAAAAAACACATGCAATGGCTTTTATATTATATTTTCAAAAACGTAAAACAAAATTTGCATTTCTTATAAAAAAATACGTTTAAATATCCAAAAAACATAAATTTTTACAGTAAAACAGCTTAAAAACTCAATTTTCATGAAAAAAAAGAGCTTAAAAACAAAAATAATGCATTTTTAGTGATTATTTTTTCAATTGAAGGTCAAATTTTTTGTTGAAATTTTAAAAGTGAAAAACAGCTCTATTTTTCATCGATAACAGCTTAAAAACACTAAAAATACTGTATATTTTAATGAAAAGGACGTCATTTTTTAGTGAAAAACACACTTTTTGTTTAAATTTTAAAAATCAAACATTCTCTATTTTTGCAAATTTTTATCAAAAAACAGCAATAAAACTTGCAAGAGGTCTTATTTTGCAAAAAATATTGCATTTTTAGAGTGTCCTCAAGCCCACTCCCCCCCCCCATATACTACTGTTAATCATGGAGAAAATGCTAATTTCCGGAAGCCAGTCAGAACTGAAGAGGATGAAAATTTCTGCAGAGTTAGATGGAAATATCCAAATATGTTTGGTAATTATTAATTGGGCTTTCATGTCAAGAAATATCCAAAAAATGCAGTCTTATAAGATACCAGATTTATGAAGGGTTACAGAAGTTGATTATAAGTGCTTATAAGTGCTTATAGAAGGTATTTAAAACTTTTTTCTAATATTTGTTTTTAAGACATACGTGTTGCTATGACTTCCAGAAGACGAATGGAAGATTCTGAGCGCTGGCGTGCTGTAGGGAGCATTGAAGCTGGGCAGTCGATCTCAAATGTTGCTCTTTTCTGCGGTGTTCAGCATTCTGTAATTTCACGCTTATGGAAACAATTGTAAACCACACAGACAATTGTCTGAAGATGCGTAGCCGGTCACCCAAGTGTTACCAACCCCGCGGAATATCGATACAAGGCAATTTTAGCCAAGCGGAATAGCTGAGGAACCTCCACACGTGTGACATCTATGGTTACAGTGTCCATTAGTAAAGTGATATCTGCAATTACTGTATGACGAAGATTACATATGAGGAGATTGTAAGCCCGGGTACCTCGAGTTTGTGTTTGTCTATACGTGCAATCAAGAGGGGCACAATTCAAGTGGTGCCGGGAACATATCAATTGGACTGTGCCTGACTGAGGCAGTGTCATGCTTACTGAGGACTCAAGATTTGCTCTGGAGCTAGATGACAAGTGTATAAGGGTATGGCGTGAAAAAGGAACACTCAATCAGCCCCAAACCACCACCGAACATCACGCATTCCGAGGCGGAAGCATTATAATGTGGGCAAGGATTTCATTAGGATACCGCACCGACCTGCACATCTTTAAACGGGGTTCTGTGATGACTATCGGGTATAGAGATGAAGTCCTAGAACACATTGTGAGATTGTAAGCTGGAGTTTTGTTTTAATGGAGGATAACAATCGTCCCTATAGAGTTGGCATCGTCGATGACTACATGGAGAGTGAAGGGATTGCGCGTATGACATGTCCAGCAAATTCTCAAAACCGTAATCCCATCGAAAATATTTGGGATGCTCTCGCCCGTGTTGTATCTGCCATTCATGTTTACCATCTCTAGTTACTCTTACGGCCGTATTCACCGTCTACCTGGACCGCTAGGTACGAGCGAAATTCCGGGTCGAAGTTGAAACGGTATTCACCATCAACTTCAGGAGGAGTAACCGAGGCGAAAATCTTGCTCTGCGTTCAAGAACCGTACCTTCCTATTCAGCAAGGTTAGACCTGACTGCGCCTGCGCAATTTATGTATGCGAAGTGATCATGCGCATTTCTTTTTAACTCTTGTATATTGTTTTGTTTACTGTTGTGCCAAAATTTGTGTTGTGTGATTTTATTCAACTGTATAATGTCTAATTTATCAAATTTGCAGCGCATAGAATTTCTACAGCAACTAGAACAGCGGAGGAAACGGGAAATCAAGATTAGAGAAAATCCTCTCGACGCGGATGAAATAGATATTCATAAGCGGTATCGCTTAACAATAACAAGTATTGAAGAGCTGCTGTGTGAAATCAAAGACGAATTAGAGCCAAATAGTTACCTAAATAACGCTCTAAATCCCATTGAACAACTATTGATTGCATTAAGATTTTACGCAACGGGAGCTCACCAACTCGTTATTGGTGATTTGGCAAAAGTAAGCCAATCGACAATTTCTAGAGTAATCTCTAGAGTTAGCAAAGCTATTGCTTCATTGTGTCCACAATATATTAGAATGCCCCAAACAGATGAAGAATGTTCAAAGGTTCTATTTTATGTAATTTTCATTAATATATTTGACTGATTAACTCAGATATATGGATCTACTCTCATTGTTAAAATTATACTATTTGGTAGAACAGATTCAAATGTTTGTACATGCATGATAATTTGCCTTATAGGGGATGGTACCTCTCTTATTATAATATTATATTTTTCTATTTTACTGCAATGTTTTTTTTATCCAATATGTGATGAATATCAAAACATGCATTACGAATTTTTATTAAAAAAAAGTAATTTTCAAATGAGTGCTTGATTTTTTTGGATTAATGCATGTAAGAAATTATGGCAAAAATTATAAATTAAAAGGAAGAACAAAGTTGTGAATTTTTAGTAATTTTTGTGGAATTGCTCGAAAATTAATAATTTAAATTTTATTTTTCCTTATATGTTTTCCATTAACCATTTTTAATGAAAAAAAAATTAGATAGTTTTGTCGCTTAATGGTCACATCTATATTTATTTAAGCCCTATATTTTTATAATTTTAAATGAATTTTGAATTTATTTTATTCAATGCAGATATAAATTAGCTTCATTTTCTCCTCTCAAATGTTGATAATGACAACTGACACTATTTGATGGCACTTTTGCCAATATGCTTAGTGAGATAATTTATTAGTACAACTAATTCACATTTAATTATCGTATAACTTATTGAAATGAAATAATCTTTTATTTTAGAATTTTTAAAAAATTTAATAGTTATATTTTTTTACAGATCAGTGAGAAATTCTTTTGAATTGCACAATTTCCCAGTGTGATTGGAAGTATTGATTGTACGCATGTACCAATCCTTTCACCTGGGGGAATCGATGCAGAAAGATTTCGCAATAGAAAAAGGCATCTTTCACTTAACGTTCAAACTATTGTGACAGCTGACTTGTCTATTCAAAATGTTGTGGCTAGATGGCTGGCCAGAAGTACTCATGACAGTACCATCCTCAGCAATAGTACAATTCCTGAATTGATGCACTCTCCATTATATAGGAAATACCATCTGTTAGGTGATAGTGGCTATCCTTGCCAGGCATATTTACTTACTCCTATAAACCAACCTACAATGCCAGAAGAAGTAAGGTGAGTTTTATGTTTAGATATTTCTAAGAAGTTCTGCAATTTTATCAAAAATTTTAATAAATTCCTGTATAATGCCTATAGTAACATAATGAATAAATATTGATTTCTACTGAATATATTTATAATTACATTTATTTTTGATGAATATCAATAAATGATAGACAAATATTAAAAAAAATATTAACAAAACTATGTTCAAGAGAAGCTTGACTATGAACTAGTCAAAGCAAATAAATTATTTCTACTTAGTAACAATTTTTTTGTTTGATTGAAATATAAAATTATAAACATTCCATTATTAGTTGAAGTAAAACAAACTTCAATATCATTTCATACTTGCACAATTAGTTCTATATTTTCAACTCTTCTATAAGATAAATTCTTTTTTTATTTAATTACATTCTGATGTTAATTTAGATGTATGTTAGTTTTAGTTTCATGTTATAAAACATTGCTGTGTAAAAACTTTTTATTGACTTCTTTAATATGCTTTCTAAATAATTTATAAACTCAAGGCTATGAAAAAAAATATTTGAAAACATGAATTTAGAAAAGAAAATTGAATGAATGAATCATTAAATTATGAATAGTCACTATCAGTGTTTTGCAATTTTTTCCCTTGTCAAGTTAACAATGACAGAGATTGGAATTTTTTTAAGATCCTTAACATATGTAAATTAATTCTTTCTGACTGATAGCAAACACATAAGAATATAGTGATGTTTATAAATGATTGATCATAACAAAACATTATTAAATGGATAAAACTTTTATCTTTCTTTCGATTTTATCAGTAAACATGTGTTATGATGCACCATGATATCAAAAAATAAGTTTTCATGCTTCAACCACATGTAAAACTGCAAATTAGAATTAAAAATATATCTTATTTTCAAAATTATTCATTATGAACTATAAATGTCTCGCAGTTAATATTAAACCAATGTCTGCCGATTAATTCATTTTGTAACCATGAAGCCAGCATTCATGATTGCAAAAAGGTTAAGTATATTTAAATGTTCTGAATCAACATTATTCAAATGTAGTTCTTCAATATAGTGAATATGACAACCATTAAAGTTTTAATTTAAGTTTGAGAATGTGTCATTGTGAGTTAATTTTGAGAACCAATTTTCATATTGAAGAAATTATATAATAAATATTCTTATGTGTTTTTGTAGGTAATAATGAAACTTTGAATAAAAAATATTTTAGTTCTCTTTTGCTAGTTTACAAAATAGTGTTTCATATTAATTTTTAGGAAACTAATATATTTAATTAAACATTACCTCATTTGCTTTCCATGAGACTTCTAACTTCAAGAATATGTATTGTTTATACTTTTTGTAGGTACAATACTGCTCATATTTTGACAAGGAACACTGTAGAAAGGTCATATGGAGTTTTGAAACGGCGGTTTCCATGTCTTCAAACAAAGTTAAAGTGTAGCATCAATGATGTACCCACCATAATTGTTGCTTGTTGTGTATTGCATAATTTAGCTCTCAAAATGGGTAATTATCAAAATGTTTTACATAAAAACCTTTTGATAAAAATATTCTATTATTAATAAGGACTATAAATTTAATATTGGACTTCCAAGCATTTAACAAATTCATGGTTTGTTATCTGGGATACTTTTTACAAACGTGGATACTTTTCCACGTTTGTAAAAAATATCTTGAAAGTTATTTAATAAATCAATTCTGGAGAATTAACATTTATGAATAAAGAATTTTTGCATTGTGTAAAGTAATTAAATAATAAGAAATTTATCATTGGTGATAATGAAGAAATATTTCAAATGAATATTAAATAATTTAGATATAAATATTACATTGATTTTAATGTGAATTATTTTCTTTTGTAGAAGATCCTGAGCCGCCTTTAGATCCAGAAGTACAGCAGTACATAAATACTTTTGGTGACCAAGTTGCAACACAGCAACATCTGAATGTCAATGCAACATCTCATCGAGATTCTTCGGCTGGATTTGCAAAAAGGAGATTGCTTGTTCAGCGTTTCTTTTAATTGTGTTTCAGTGCTGCTTTAAAAAAAAAAAAAAAAAAAAACATTGTGTCGATACATAAGTATTGTAGTTTTAGAATCAATAAAATGTAAATTTATGGCTAAATATATCGGAAGACTTTATTAGTAATTATTAGTATATATATTTATCAGATATTTGGAAAGTTTCAATTTTACTACTCATGTCTTTATTATAGAAAATTAGTCATAAAGCTACATAATATCATTTGAAAAAAAATATTTTCCACATATGTATATAAGTAAGCACTAAATAAAATATTTCTGCAAAGGAATGAAAAACCAAACAATCATTAATAACAAAAAAATAAAACTTTATTTACGATTTACAGTTATTTTTGGATTTTTGTTTAAAACATCTAAAATTTTTTCTTTTATTTCAATATCTTTACTAATAGACACATTTTGCTTTACTTTTAGCTCAATTTCATGACTTACTAGTAAACTTTGCTGAACTTTTTAATTCCAAGTCTTTGCAGTATTGCTACTTTTAATTTGTGCTCTTCTTCTTCCCTTTCACTCTTTTTCTTTTCATGTTCAATTCTCTGCTTACTTTCTTCCATCATCATTTGTGCTGCTTTTCCGGCATCACTCACAGCAGTTCTTTGCTTTTTTCTTTTAAATAGATCAAACGATCTTCTAAATTTTACTTTTGGCGTTGGATTCAGCGTTGGAGCAGAATTTAAATCAATTGTTTCCTGGCAATTAAAAGAAAATTTAATTATTAGTTTTGTTTATTCATTATAATTTAACATTTAATTAAATACATAAAAATGCTGTGTTATTTATTTTTAAATATTTTAAGGCAATCTGTACATAATGCTTATTTTCTCTGAATATGTATACTCTTCAACCAATACATTAGTTATGAACATGTTTGTAAATTATATTTAAGAATTATGATGCTTGATATTTGAATAAAAAAACTTTTCAGAAATTATAATTTGAAATCAAAGACTATTTTATAATTCAAAAATTGACATTTTCACAGTAATTATACATTAATTATATTTAAACATTGTATATAAATAATGGGTAATTTAAGTTCATAAATTTGTTTACATATTATATTTTTACTTATTTAATTGCTCAAAACTATGTTCAAATAATTTCTTTCACTTAAAAATATTTATAGAAAACTGAAATACAAATTATAAGCTGGTATAATTTTTGTGATAAATTTTCACTTTGAAGGACATTTCTCTTTTGCTTAATCTTAATTACAAAAAAATAATAAAAGAAAAGAAACTTGTTTTTTTTTTACATGAATAATTACACATTTCAAACTTATCTTTTTATTTAATTTTTATGCATATTTTTAATTACACAGTCAATACACATTTTAGCGTCAAATACTAAATTAACCAATTACTTTATTAAAAATATCTGAGATTGCATTTATTTAAAAAATAACTGCTCACATGCATATTGAATTAAATATATTTCTATTAATCTAATCTTGACCGCATAAAACTAAACTAACTTTACTTGTGTTGATGGAGTACAAGAAGGGCTTTGAATTATACTTGGAGATTCACAAGTAGAACTCTCAACATCTGAAAGTAAAGTTAGAATTAAGCAGGAATACTATATTATATAAAATAATACTTAATATATAAAAACATCTTAAATGTATGCCTACCTTGAAAAGAAATATCCAAATGACAGCCATCACTGTCAAAGGATTCTGCATTGGTTGGGTGATGACACCCATGCCCAGTATTTTTCTTCTAAACTATCCAGATTAGTTGAAGATGATTCCCCGCCGCCAGTTTTTCTTAATTCTCTCCGAATTTCTGCAGATCCTTTGGTAGCTTTTTTAGGTTTAAATAACGCTGACGCAATTGTTGCGCCGAGCGAGGAAGCACGTTTAAATCATTATTAAAAACTTTTGCTATTTCATCAAAAGCTTGTGCTTTTTTAATGCAATTAATTTTATTTGTTTCTTTGCATTCAATAATGTCTATTCTTTCTGATACTAGTTGTATCAATAATTCGTTTTCATAGCGAGAAAAAACTTTTCTTTCCATAATGATAAAACTAAAAACACGCGGAATTGCCGGAAATGAGCAAACATATCGGTAAATAATTTGAAACAGCAAGGTGACTAATTTGACCATCACGTGACTAATTTGACCATCATGTGACTAATTTGACCAATGAGCGATTACACCTGACTCATGGGTTGAACAACCATCTGTTCAACTACTATCGCTATCAGGTTAACGGTGAATACCACTTTTCAGTATTGCGGTTCAGGTTGCTAACTTATGGTGCTTGAACTTCCGGTTAACCTCCGGGTCAAAGTTAATGGTGAATACGGGGGTTATTGAGCCGGAAACAAGAAGAAGAATAGCTACTGCTTAATAAGTAATAATAACTACTACAAGAAAAATAGCTACTGCTTAATAATGCGGTGGTTGAGCACCTAATCGAAAGCATGGTCACAAAGTGTAAACTTTATATACAGATGAAAGGGATCACATACCCTATTAATGTCCTTTTTTTCATTTTATACTTTTTATTTTCTCTTTGTGCATAATTCTGTTTAAATCTCCAGTATGTCATTACCTGATAACTTACAAATATTTATAATTCTTTTCATTTCTGTATATAATTATTGATTCTATTTTATGGATTATATATATGCTACTTTCCTGCCAAATTTTATGTCAATCAAAGCAGTATTTTTTTTTTTTTTCATTTTACAACTTTGTGCTTAACTTTTGGAAGTTAGTGTATAAATGCATATGTGCATTATATATATTTATATGAAGGGTTATTGCTATATATGAAATAAGTAATGTTATGTCATTTAATTTGATAAAATTATTCTAATGATGTTTATGTAGTAAAATAATTTATTTAAATTAAAGACACTTAATATGATTATGCAATGTTGTTAATTAAATTTTGAAATTGTATTTTTCAAATAGCTACTTAACTACACAAATTAATATTTACTATTACATCAGAAATAATAAAACATCTATGAAATGAGTTTTGTCTTATAAAATTTTCATTGTAGAGTGGAGAAAAAGTAAAATCTTTACAAATATGTAAAAGTAGCTTGACTCGCTGGATGTATAATTTCCGGTTTGTTTCAATTGCATTAATACAAAGATTTTATTCTTTTAATAATATAAATTATAAGTATTTATTCTTAATTTCCAGTTCAAAAGGAGCTCAATAAATGTTTTTTAGTTACATAAACTTTCCAGCTGAAATTCTATGACAATAAAAAAGACTGGAATTTCAAACTGATTACAATTTTTCCGAACCCCCATTTTCAGATAACCAGAACTCATATTTTTTGTTCATTCTTCATAAAATACCGAAAACTAAAAATCATTTTATAGATCAAGATAATGTTTGAATAAGAATGAATCACTCTTAATGGCAAACAATATTCCATTCCATTGGAATCAAGATTTTGTTGTCTCATATTATTAATAAGGAGTTTTTTCAGAGAGGTCGTTTCTCTTCTATTGATCTCAAATGCTTCCAAAGTGTTAGTACTGTAAATTACTTTATTTATTATAAAGCAATAGTTGAAACATTGTGAGTGAACTCTAATGATGACCAACATAAGTTTGCTTCAGTAGTCTGTCAAACGTCATTTTCTCAACACGAGGTTTAACTATACTGGTTTAACAGTTTAAAGTGGTATTCTTATAAGCATCGAACCACTGAACTGAGGGGTTAATCATTGTGCTGGTATTGTGACATTGACCAATTAAATTACATTATATTATAAGCCAGGTATGCTTTGTTTCAAAACGAAATAATTTTATTTCTAACTACACTACTGGCCATTAAAATTGCTACACCAAGAAGGCGACAAGCTACAGACGTGAAGTTTATACGAAAGGAAGAAGGTGCTGTGATATGCAAAAGATTAGCTTTTCAGCGCATTCAGACAAAGCAGGCGCCAGTAGCTACACCTACTTTGTGTTTAAATGAGGAAATTGTTCAGCCGGTCCCTCATACACAAATTGCATTTGAACGTTGTTGCCTGGTGAAAAGTTGTTGGGATGCCTCGTGTAAGAAGGAGAAATGCATACCACCACGTTTCTGACTTTGATAAACGTCGAATTGTAGCGTAACGGGATTGCGGTTTATCTTATCGCAGTATTGCTGCTCGCGTCGGTCGAGATCCAATGACTGTTAACAGAATATGGAATCGATGGACGGTAATACGGAATGCCATGCGGGATCTCAACGGCCACCTATCACTAGCAGCCGAGAAGATAGGCATATTATCCGCATGGCCGAAATGGATCGTGCAACCACGTCACGAGCCGTGAGTCAAGAAACGGGGTCGTTTGGAATACAACAAGTGTCTGC
This sequence comes from Latrodectus elegans, assembly GCA_030067965.1. Taxonomy (NCBI): domain Eukaryota; kingdom Metazoa; phylum Arthropoda; class Arachnida; order Araneae; family Theridiidae; genus Latrodectus; species Latrodectus elegans. The sequence continues at coordinate 95,943,042 of CM057817.1, read as the reverse complement.
ACGAACAGTTCGACGACGTTTGCAGCAGTATAGACTCTCAGCTCGGAGACCATGGCTGCGGCTTCCCTTGACGATGCGTCATAGACAAGAGCGCCTTAGATGGTATGATCAACGACGAGCCTGGGCGCACGAAGGGCGAGACGTCATCTTTTCAGATGAAGCCATCTTCGGTGTACAGCATTATGATGGTCGCATCCGTGTCTGGCGGCATCGTGGTGAACGCACACTGGCAGCGTGCATTCGTCATCGTCATACTGGCCCATCACCTGGCGTGATGGTATGGGGTGCCATTGGATACACATCTCGGTCATCTCTTGTTCGCATTGACGGTCCTTTGAACAGTGCACGTTACATTTCTGGTGTGTTAGGACCCGTGGCTCTACCCTTTATTCGAACCCTGCGAAACCCTACGTTTCAGCAGGATAATGCCAGACCGCATGTTGCAGGTATTGTACGGACCTTCCTTGATACGGAACATGTTCCGCTGTTGCCCTGACCAGCACGTTCTCCAGATCTTTCACCAATAGAAAACGTCTGGTCAATGGTTGCCGAGCGACTAGCTCGTCACCAAACGCCAGTCACTACGGTTGATGAACTGCGACACCGTGTTGAAGCTGCATGGGCATCTGTACCTGTACATGCAATCCAGTCTCTGTTTGACTCAATACCCAGGCGTATAACTGCTGTTATTACTGCCAGAGATGGTTGTTCTGGGTACTGATTTCTCAGGATCTATTCAGCCAAATTTTTTGAAAATTTAATCACTTCTTTTTTCTAGTATAATATATTTGTCCAATAAATATCATTTTGTTATCTGCATTTCTTCCTGGTGTAGCAATTTTAATGGCCAGTAGTGTATATACTATACATTTAACAACTGTACAATATTTGAATTCTGTTTAGGGAATTTTATCTTTTAATAAATATTTAAACCTTAATCAAAAAATTTTAACATTAATCACAATTTTATAACTAAGATGAATCAAATCTCTTTTATATTTTACTGATATCTTGTGAATAAAGAAAATGCAGTTTTGCTGCTTCTCCGTGAAATCCATTTCTCCTGTAATATAACTAATGATTCATCATTATATCTACAGTCTAATATAATGATGCTATTTTTGTAAAGTTAGATTAACTTTCTTATTTAACATGTGCTCAGACTATTGTTGATAATTATGCAATTAATTTGTTAAAGATTAATTATTAAGTAATTTATTCAGCTTTTAAGCTCTTTTTAAGCTTAATGATTCGTTTTCTTTCTAAATACCTTAAAATAGTTGTCTGATTTCAGGTAAATGAATAAATATATAAGCTAAACTAAGATTAATATTTTCTTATGATACAATGTATTATAAATGTTACCACATTTATGCTACTCTTACAGCACATAAAGCAAATTTAAAATAGAATTTCCTCTATCTCAAAATTCTTTTGCTTAAGGGATTGTAATATTTTAAATTAAACTGAAGTTTCCCCTCACTTTACTGTTAAAAAATAACTGCCTAAATGACTAAAAAATTTAAAACCACAAAAAAAATTTTATTATTTTAAGTTGAAAAAAATATAATAATGTTTGTAAGATAGTGAAAAGTTCAAAATTATGAAAGAAATCAGGAAGAAATTAAGTTTTGGATAATGATGCAAATTTAAGTTTTGTATAAAGATCTTATGTCAGAAATTGATCTATTAATTGAATAAACCAGACATACAATATGCTTATAATTACTACATATATTTCTTATTTCTAGAATATTATAAACAACTGAAATTTAATAAGCTAACTTTAATTTTGTTATTTCGAAATGCATTCTGAAAGAATAATAATAAAATGATATTTAGAAATAAAATAATAATACTAAACCCAAAAGTATAAATATGTATGAACAAATAACTCTTGGAGGTTGAAAGTACACATTTTGACTTCACAAAAATCAGCTATTGTAAACATTATTTTCTTAGATCTTGTAAAGCGTTACAGCAAATCCCGTATTCAAATAAATTAATAATCTTTTACACATTTCAATAGGTAACTTATTTTTGTTGTATGAATAATGATAATAAAACAAATTCAAAATTCCCTATTTTGTATCAAAAATAATATGTTTCCATGTGGTTTTGGAGTTATTTTCCTCGTTTATATCTCATATTAAAGTAAGTGACTCAGCTGTATACATACTAAGAATTCAGTGATATCTGTAGTTATATTTAAGTACCGCTAGGGAAGTAGATAAGGCGATATGAAATAATAAATACATTTTTTTAGAATTTATCAAAGTTGATTTGCAACAAGCCTTTCTTTCTTTGGTCCGCTATACAATGTGATTGTTGCATTATGCATTATTAGTAATCATAAATTTATTATAAGTTTTTTTACTTGCATTATAAGTTTATTATTTCAGTTGTTTTTATGACTAGTATCCAGGACTTGGTATAAGTCATGGCTATTGGATCTCGTTTTGCTAGATGATGCTTTAAAATTTGACTTATGGAGAAAATCGATATAATTTCTTTGACTGGCTGATGTAGACTATATAAAACTGGTAGATATTTCATTTACGAAACAATATCTTGGTCAGAAATAGATACTACCATAAGAATATTAAGCAATATACCACAAGAAAATTAAGTAAATATTAATGCAACTGTGTCTAATGTTTTAAACATAATCCGACAGAATGTCTATCAAAATTATTTAATCGAAGAATCATAAAGTAATCCTTTATAATTCCGCCAAAAGAATGAAAAAAGCATTATGATATATATTATCATATACCTCTAATTTGAAAATAATTTGATGTTATTTATTGCATATTGTCGTAAATTTTATTTTGAGCAAACCGTATAAAAGTCAATAGAACCAAACTAGTCTGTTGATATTACAAAGTGTCTTTTAAGCCATAAAGCTGTTTCTTAATCTCTCGGTTCAGATGAGAATTTTATGCAGTTTGATCTCTTACCAACATGATTTGACAACTTTTATTTGTGTACTTGAGTTTCAATTTTTGCAATTAATTTAAAATTCATATCTACCTAAGAAAGCAATTTTGTGAAAAAGAATCACAACTTTGTGACCACAGATTTACAAAATGTATGTCGATTTAATTGCTTGGAAAAAATACCATTATATTTCTTGAGATATATTATTATGTCCTTTTTATCCCTGAATAGAATAACATCTTTCTTCTCTATTATTTGCATTTTAAAGATATCACAAATGATACCTGTAACATTTTAGACACTTCAGGAATTAGATTACTGAAATAATTATTTATTAATACAGAACTACATTACAAATACTTATCAATGGTGATTCTATAAAAGAAATAAATTATAATTTCATTCTTATTTTTAAGTCGTTTGAGTTATATTATAAATTATGATAAAATGAAAATTAGATGTTTAGACAATAGATTATAACAATTAAAGAGAATTTTATTTTTTTAACTACTAAATTAAATAAATTATTTGTTGAAATATGTGTGTGTTTTTGACTTTTTTATTGATATTTAATATTTAAAGTTAAAGTGATAATATGAATCGTTGTGACTATAGAAAAAAGGAATTTGTACTTTCATTATATTTTTAGAATAATCTGTAATGACTATAGAACATTATTTTTATATAAATAACACAAAATGTTTGGGGATCAAAATTAACATTTTGGAAAATAAATGTTTTCATGCTCTACATTGAAATGATAATAAATATAGGGTTGATATATAAAAAATAGTCATAATGCATGCTTTTAAGAATGCAAAATGACTCTCCTAACATTTTGAGTACGAAAATATTTCTCATAATTTTGAATAATGCATACTCTGGAAAAACGATATTCCAGTATTTCGTATCAATAATATTAATTAATATACATTTAACATTAAATCTTTTTGAAAATTTTAAATATCTATAGATTGAATTAAATTCAGCTAATGTACATCAAATACAATTTTATTGCTATAAAATTATCAAAAATTATTAAATTCAAAATTTCTTAAAATAACAAATTATAAAAGTTAACATTCAGGGATAAGTTTATATCAATTACAAATGAAATTTAGCATCTAGAAAGGATTAAAGATATAAAAATCTTCATTTACACAATGCACAAATTAATGTTCCTCTTTAAAGAAAAACTTTATAGATTACTTTTACTAGACGTCACTTTAATCAAATTCCAACATTTTTTTAAAGTTTAACACATATTTGAATAAAGAACTTTTAAAAATGCATTAATGTATTAAAAGAAAATGAATTTCCCCACAACTGTTTTACTTTGAATAGGGAAAAAAAGAAGTTGGAAATCAGCATGTAATTTTGTTGGCTTCTCATATTCACCGATGAAGGCTAGGTATGGTTTTTTTCTTCAGGAATATTTGAAATACTTTATTTCTGCTACTGTTATATCAGTGATTTGCTTTCAGAGGAAAATAATTTTATTTTATTTTGCACTTCTAATTCCTCAAATTCCATTAAGAATTCGAACGATAATTGAATTAAATCTTTTCAATGGTGTTTTATTTAGCTTTAAAAGACACCGTCCATTTTACCATTTCAGTAAAATTACCTTTTAATCTACTCAGTTTTTTTATTTTTTTTTATTTTTAGTTTTTTTATCTAAAGTTTTAAACTGAAATCATAGTCGTAAAAATAACTTATAAAGTATCAAAAGAAGTATAAAGAACTGCTATTTAATTGTTTGAAGACACTAAGATATTTTTTCTTGAATTTAATAAAGTAAAAGGGAAAAAAAACAAGGTAACATTATTATAAGAATAACTTTATAAAAATGCTTTGTTCAAAATACATCAACATGAATAGTTTCAAATACATCTTTTGCAATTTACTACACTCATTATCAGTACGAAAATAAAATTTTTGATTTAGAACGAACCCTTAAAGAAACCCCTAACCACAAAGAGAAATAAATTATAGACAAGAAAATAAGATTTTAAGTTTGAATTTAAATGTCAAATGTACGTCAAATAACAATAACCCAATAATTATATATATATATATAGATATATATTTGAAATATGGGGACTAAAAGCTGGGAGAATTTCTAAAATAAGAGATGTGTAACGTTGAATATATTTTTTTGTTAGCCGAGCATGATTCATTCTACACAATTTCTCTTAATGAAATATGCTTTGCTCTTTTTGAACTTTTGGATTTTAACGATGTTTTCAACATTAGCTTACATCGAAAATATTCCAATTTATAGATTGTTGATTTTAATTCTCGTTTACTTTTACACACAGTGAATTTTCAGAAAGGTTGAAAAATATTCTTCAGGTGTTCGCTGAAAGTACAAAACACGACCCACTTTTTTTCACGATTGATTCATATCAATTTCTGATGCTGATTATTTTTGCCCACTAAAATGTTGACGATACTGTCAAAAAAACATTTTTCATGCATACAGTTTTGAATAGCTCTTAGGTTCTAAAATTAAAATCCTGTTATTTTTTTCTTTTAAAAAGTGATTTTTAAATGCACTGTAAAAATTTTGGCTTCGATGATCTTGCAAGCAAACTAATTTGGAGCTACAAATTAAACATTTACTTAAGCTTTTTGTTTAGAATTAAAGCCTCTGTCAATTAGATTTGGAAATTTTTCTTTGATCGTTTACATTTGAATCGAGTTTCCATCAGTTTTTATAAACCATTTTTTCATTTATTTTCAGAATATTTTTGATTTATGTTATTTGTTAGTCCATAGATTCCAATGTTTGTAATATTGTTAAAATGCGTTTAAATGACGACGGACATAGTATAGTTTTTTATTAATTTTATTAAATGACAACAAATAAAAGTAGTAAATATTAAGAAAGTAAAAGTAATCAGTAAGTATGGGTTAGTTGAGGTCCATTCTTCTCAATAGTAAGAAGGGGAATGAATTTTTTACAAGGAGGGCGCTGCTGTTCAAGTTCCTCCACACGTGTAGTACCAACATCCCGCCCCACATTGCCTTGCAAAACAGTTCAGTAAAAGATGGTTACATTGCATAATATATGTATTCTTTTTTTGTAAAAAACAGTAAACGTAAGAGAAAAAACAAAAACATCAGTATATATATTTTTATTACAATATTGTTGACGTAAATATAAATTCTTTAAAACTACTTATAAAAAAAATTTTATTAAATATTCGAAAAAGGTTACACAATTTTTATACATCAATAGGTAATGGACACAATTTAGAAACACTTCGTTTAAAAATACAAGCTTGATTTTCACATCAACTACTCTTACCTTCTCACTTTTTTCAGGATATATTTTAACTATTTGACGCATATGCCACTTATTTGCAGGCATATTCTCTTCTTTCACTAGAATCCCCTAAATTAACATCTTCCCTTTCAGAAATTTATTTATTTTGTTGCTGCAAATGAATGAAGTAGCTAAAAATCCAGTGCTTTCCCATCTGTTTTGATGGGTTTCAGTTGAATGCAAATCAATTGGCTCAACTAGCCCTGGGACATGGTGACCAATGAAAAAATAAGCTGGTGTTAATATTCGATGTCTGAAGAAAGGGTTAAACCCCTTTCTTCAGACATCGATTACTTTGGGAAGAATGCTAAACTAACAGAAGGAATGCTAAACTCACGTCCTTAAAGACGTGAGTTTAGCATTCCTTCGACTTGTACCATAATTGGAAAAATTCTTCATAGGTAGGGTTAGCTTTGCTTACTACTTATTTAATGTGGTATTGGAAACTTTTCACAGTCCCTTTTCAGAAGCCTCCAAAATTAGGTGCTCTTAGTAGGATGTGCTTCCATTCTATTCCTTCTTCACTTAAATATTTATTATCGCTTTCATGTACCTAAAATAACCTATATACCATTATTTAATTTCTTTATTTGCCCTGATAAAGTTAGAAGCATTGTCTGAAATGATTAAAAAGCATTTTCCTCTACGGAAAATAAACCGTTTTAAACAAGAAATCATTGATTCTGATGTGAAATGCGTGACTATTTATAAATGAAGTGCTTTAATAACTAGGCAAATAAATAAACAAATATGGGTTTTCTGTGATGGCCCTTTCATTTGACCTTTATTTTTAATATAAAAGGGGTTATATAGATTGATTCCAACTTCATTAAAGGGATAATCAGAACTAATTTTTTTCAGCGGGCAAATCACCCATTAATTGCTGAGTTGGTTTAGGATTACATTTTACGCAAATGATACATTTATGTATTATCATCTTACACATATTTCTGCCATTAAGTGGCCAGTATTTTTGACGAATGTGATATAAGAGAGCCTGAGTACCAACGTGTAAGTATTTTTATGATAGTAATTAATAATCAAAAAACGTATTGCATGTTTAGAAGGTAGCAGTTATTTCGTGATTTATTGAAGTTAACATTATTGAGCATAAGTTAACATTATTGAGACTCTTAAGTTCAGTAACATAACCTTCATTTGGAATAGGTATTTCATCAATCCCTATATTATCATTTGATTGTAAAAATTCTGGACCGTTTAACCATAAAGATTTACATAATAAATTTTCCATGCTACAACCTCGTGAGAGACAATCCGCAGGAATTTCCTTGCCAGTGCAGTGATACCCAGAGTAAGGTTCAATAATAGCTACGATTTCATTAATTGTGTTCTGAACAAATGTTTTCCATCATTCGCCACAGATCCCTTTATCCAGTATAAAACAATTTTTGACTCGGTCCAAAGAGGAAATTTTTACTTTTTTGTTTAGAGTCAACTAAAGTTTTAAATTTACTCGCTAAGCGAGCAGCTAATAATGCACCTAAAAGTTCTAATCTAGGAAGGGTTACCTTTTCGATTGGAGCAACTTTGCAATTTGATGTTATCAGGTTTACTGATGTCATGACTGTCTTTATTCTTAGGTAGACTGCAGCTCCATATACCTTTTGGCTGGCATCGCAAAAGGCATGGATACTTCAGTGACATCACCACAGTCCTCAGTAGTATCCAGGATCAGTCTTGAATGTCCTTCAGATGAGGAATCTCAGAAAACCACTGTAACCATATTCTTTCAACCTCGGCTGGAAAGGGATCGTCCCATTGTGGTTTCAATTGCCACAGTGTTTGTAGCAAACATTTGGCACGAATGGTAAAAGGAGTAATAAGTCCAAGAGGATCGAAGATTTTCCCAACATTTTTCAGGACAGTTCATTTAGTTTTCTTATCAGAGGAATTTATTTTTGGAAAATGTTGTATAGAAAATGTGTCCGATTCAAAATACCAGTCTATTCCCATGACTTTAGTAGAGTCAGTTATCATGTCGAGCAAGAGTCGAGCGCTCTTGCCTTCGGTTCAACAGTTCGTGGGTTCGAATCCCACCTTGGGCATGGTTGTTTGTAGTGGTTCGGAATCCACTTTAAGCCGTAGGTCCCAGTCTAATTAGCCCTCGTGTGCAAAAAATGACTGTTGAGCGACAAACAAACGAGTCAGTTATCACATGATCTGTAGAATTAGTGGGTATAGTTTAAAATGTTCTCTTTTCCAATGTTCAAGTAGCTCTTTGTTGTTGGATAAACATTTCCGGAGTGACATTTTAACATGGGCAATGATTTCTTTTGCTTGACGAGATAAATCTAAAGTTTCTTCAATGCTATTTCCACCAGAAATTATATAATTTACGTAGAAGTTGTCCAGAAATTGAACTGTTTCAGGATATTTTTCAGCAAACTGTGAGATGTGATGTTTTATTGTAGTAGAAAAAACTATTGGGCTTACATTCAGTCCAAAAATTATATGTTTGAAATGATATATTTGGATGTTTGGTTTACAGTCAGTCTGTTGATTTTCAAACCGCAAGAAATGTACTGCATCCTTTTGGTCATCTGCTATAGCAATCTGAAGAAATGCCTTTTCTAACAACGGCAGTTTTCAACAGTCTAAACTTTATTAACAACTCTTTGGATTTAAATTAGGTCCCGTGTATAAACAGTCATTTGGAGATAGTCTGTTGCTTAGATGTGAGCTTACATCAAACACTATTCCAATTTTAGTGGCTCAACTTTCTTCCTTTATTATATCTTTGTGTGCTAAGTTATACATTGAACGGTCGAGAGGCTCACTTTTTTTCCTCAACTTTTTCGATAATACATAAACATTCCTCAATAATCTCTTGTAAATACAGTTCTGGCTTAGTATTAAGTTTTTTTTATTAAGTTAGAGAGATGCCGTTTAGCTACAGAGTGATTATTATGTAATTATTTTCAATATTTTCTCCAATGAAATTTAACCATGTTCAAAACTTGCTTTCATAAATTTCCATTACATTAGCTTTATTACGGGGTTGTCTTTAATTTTTAAAAATTCAATATTTTTTTAATCTAAAGTTTTTATTGTTGAATATTATTTACAATAATAATTTAACAATTTTTTATTGTTTAATATTATTTTCTATTAATTGTAATTCGCTTTCGAAATGAGAAATATTTTTGTTGCATGGTTGAATTTCGTTTAATTTACCCCAGTTGATCCATCTGAATTTTGAATCTTGTAGAAGTAAATTTTAGTTAACGTGTTAAGTTTCCGGTAAAATAATTTTAAAGAACAAAGCTGCATTTATTAATGCATGTATTTTACCTGGATGACAAAATGTCGGATCTGCTAAATGCATAAATTCTGGCTATTCAACACCTGAAATATCTAAATTGGTAGAAGGTGTTAATCCGGTTATATTTATACGATTAAAAATTCTGCTTAATTTTCAAAAGAATTAGAGTTTGTCATATATTTTGAACACAACCGTTCAATATATTCACTGAAGTATTTATCTTTTGTTTAATTCTCTCTCTCTCTCCCAAGTCGACAGCCAGTTCGAAAGTCATAGCGCATATACTACTGCAACTATCCAAAAACACCTCGTTTTCAAGAAAACTTGCATCTGCCTTTCTGGCATAAATAATAGCAGTTGCTAAGAGAACCGATTTTTTTATGGTTATTTACATTTTGTGTTTCAAGTGGGAGACTCGAAACCATCGACTCCCACTTGAAACACATCCGTAAAAAGCCTTCCATAAAAGAGGCCAAATTCTCATTTTCCCCTTCAGTGAAAAATGTGATGTTTTTATTGGAGTCAAGGTCAACCGATTTCTGTTCCCTGCATAATAGACGAGTATGTATTTTTCCACATGGACACGCATAGTTAAAATTACAGTGCCCTTTTTTATGATGTTTTAAACATAGAGTGCAAATATTATTATCTTTAACATATTGCATTCTTTCATCTACTGTCCTATTTAGAAATTTGTAACATTTAAATATGGGATGAAAAAATTCAGGGAACTACTTTGATATACCCCCCCAAATCGTAAATTTGGCGACTTTTTTTTCTCGCCAAGCAAAATACCCGTTTCTAACGCTTTTTCTCGCCAAGATGAATTCTCGCTGAATACAAATAATTAATAAACAAAAATTACTTAATCGTTAAATAAAAAAAATGAATACCTAAAAAATACAATGAATACATAAAAAATACAAATGAAGGAATGAAGCTGAGTAACAAATCTAAGAAAAAGAAGCCGCCGATCTAATAAAAAAAATATTTATAGACAAATCTTGAAATCCTCCCAATTTACCCCAGCAACAATTTCCATAAATTAATTCAAACAATCAACATCAGACGCTAAACAAGACTTACGAAACATGCACATCGCAAGGTAAAATTTAAAATCTGCCTTGCGATTGTACGTAGGTAAAGTAGCCTTTACATGCCTCCACGTACTTTCGATTGTGTTTGTATGACACCCGGTATCGGGGTCTACAAAAGTTAAAGAATGGTTAACCTTTAAATGTTCAAAACCCTCATCCGTCAAACAATCATAGCTTTTCCAACAATCAGAGTAAACAGACGTACCTGACTTAATCCATTCCTTAATCACCGACAACAAGGTCTCCTGACACCTATCGTGCACAGCAACTAAAAATACCCTACCTCATCCTCTTTCGACACCACCAAAAACCCACTGACCTTCAACACTATGACCCTTATGGTACTTCCTTTTGCCGAACTTTGACTCATCGATCTCAACAACAACCCCATCACCACCTACCTTCTCAGAATTCTCCTCAATATAATTCAAAATAGCCTCGTTAATAAATTGCCTCCAATCTGCTAAAGTAGTACTAGCGAAACCATACTCCTCTGCAATCCTATCCGTCTTAGTGCCTCTCAAAATCTCATAACAAATCAACAAAATCTCAAACAACTTAAGCTTAGACTTAGAAAACCAAGAATTATTCCTTATCGACAATTCAGTGTTGCACTGATTACCACCTACCATTTTGCGACAAACATACGCAGATCCATCTGAATACGACTTCTTCAACTTCTGTTTCATACCTGACCCACATTTCTTACATACTGCAGCCTTCAACAATCCAACCTCGAACAAAAAATCAATTAACAACTTCAAATCCTGAGCCAAATAATGCAAAAATAAGCAATTAATAACACCTGGCCTTCCAACTGTCGGCTTACCCGACGACAATGAAGCACAACTATCAATTTTCTCACTCAAAATTCCCTGAAAGTTTTCAACAACACTATGAACAGTAGGCATATTGAAATCTATAAGCTAAAAATAATTAATAGAATAAAAAAAATTTGGAAAAATACAACCAGATTTGCAGCTAAATCCAGGAACTCAGAAAACCGCTTGATCAGGTCACAAATAAATGGCCAATAAACGGAATGACGGTAAAACATACGAAATCCAGAAACTGTTGCCACAAAACTTAAAAAAAACTCAAAAAATGATACAAAATACAATAAAATTGTAAACCTGGCAACAGCAAAAACCTAAAAGTTGGAAAACCTTAATTGTCAACACCAAAACAAGAAACAGCAAACCTAAAATGTCCGTAGGAAAAGTGCGTAAGGAGTGCCAGATTTGGAGCGTAATTTTTGGGGGGGTATATCAAAGTAGCACAAAATTCAGAATTACATACAATACATTTTAAGTTTCTTCATTTTAAAAACGAAGGTTTTATTTTTCTTAGAATTAGTGCAACTTCTAGAAATAAATTTATTCATATTACTTTGCGAAATATTTTCTAATATTGTACTTTTTTTTCCTAAGTGAATCAGCAGTTTGTTAAATTTAGGAGCTTCCGTTGTTAATAAGGAAAGTTCGAAATTCCGTCTTATCTTTTTATGAAGACTGCCTATAACAATATTAGTTAGCATTACTTCTGAGAGCGCGACAAGTTCATACCTAGTGTTTTTAAGGATCTTAAATTTTTACTTAAATTTTCTCGTGGTTAAGGTTCTTAATTCTTTAGCAGTTTCATAGCGAATTTTCCTTGCTCATGATTGAACAAACATGGAAATCTACTAATAAACGTTTGTTTTCATATCATTTCGTTAAAGCTGCCATTACAGATTCAAAAGTTTCCGATATGCTTTCTCAGTGTCTAACATCACCTTCTAACGCGTATCTCAATTGCTATAATTTTTGAGAGTTTGTTAAAGATTTGTTATCAAATTGATTTTTAAAGGTAGAAAATTCCTCACAGCGTCTGGTAAAAACGGGAAGAACTAATGGTTGTATTTGGGGTTTCATTATTACAGAGTCAGTAGAAGCAGGAACGTTTGAATTATTTTCAAAAGAATTTACAGTATTTTCGTTTTCTGAAATAAGTAATTTTCTGAGGCTTACCTTAATTTTTTTCAAGTCGTGTTTCAGCATCAATTAGTTCGGCTTCAAAAACCTGTGATGATACATCTTCAAGTTCCAGAAATTTATCCCTCCAGTTTATTTTGAAACGAATCCAATCATTTTAGTTTCACTTAATACGCTTTTCGAAAGGTTATCGGTTTTAACTTCATTTTCTTTTCTATGTCTAAAAATATATCCATAGTGCGGTTTCCTCCGCCTCGACGGACCAAAAATTTATGTTAGTCCATAAATTCCAATATTTGTAGTAGTGTTAAAATGCGTATAAATAATAACGGACATAGTATAGGTTTTTTATTAAATAACAATTAAAAGTAGTAAGTAAGTAAAAGTAATGAGTAAGTTAAAAGTATGGGCTGACAATCAGTCGAGCTCCATTTTCCTCAGTAATGAGAAGCGGAATAAATTATTTACAAGGAGGACGCTGCTGTTTCTCCGCTCATGCGCCAACAGTATTTGTTCATCCATTTTTCATACCAGCATTTTTGTTAGTCGTCTCTGAAAATGTTTCATTCTTGATTTAACAATAATTGTTATTGGCTAACTTTTTTCAAATACTAGTAGAAGGGAGTTTAAAAAATATGAAAGAATAAAAAAATATCTATGACAATGATACTAATTAGAAACCATAATAATTTTCCTAAAAGTTTCTTGAAAATACACTTGAAATTGTTTCAAATTTAATATAATCTTTATATCCACCTAACTTTACATTTGTTACATAATTTAATTTTTAAAAATAAGATACATTTCTCATCAAATATTGACAGTCTGGATTTATATCGAATGAAAACTTATAAGAGTTCTTTGTTTTTAGTGAAATTATCAAAATAAAATGCTTTTTCGATCTCAAAATTTTATTTTATGTTAGAATTCTTAAATTTAAAATTTAGTTAAATAAAGAATTCAGTTACTAGAAAATCAAAATTACATAATCTTTCATTAGAGTCCAAATATTTTTTAACATATAATTTGATTGGAACCTAATCTTCTCAAGTCAATGATATCTTTAATCAAAAAAATATTTTTTTTTTGTAATGTGACTGTATTTTATTCAATAATTATTCTTTCAAATGTTATTTAATTACAGAATTGTAATTCTTTAATGTATTTCCAGAGTTTGAATGTTGTAAAAATTAAATTAACTTAAACAAGAATTTTTGTATAATCACAAGTAATAAACAATGTTACAAATTTCAATTTTACAAAAGCCAAAAATTTTAGTACCTCTATAAATTTCAATTTTTAATATAACTCATTATGGAATCCTTATGTTTAAAAATATACATTTATGCCAATATGCTTTCAAAATAATCACACATTAAAACCTTTGCACAAATAAAATAAAACCTTATTTTAAGTGAATGTCTAAAAAAACTTCATTTGATTGTTTTCTTCTGATTGTGTATATAATTTTATTTCGGAAAAATATTAATTTTAAAAATGCACATGCTAATTTGGAATAAGTCTTAAAAGAATATTTCACTGCGCCGTGTCGCTTATAAATGAAAATTGAAATAATGAAACGGTGGTTTTAATTCTAAGCTCGAATCAAAAATACTAAAACCACCTAAAAGTAAAGAAAATGTGATGAAAACATATCATTTTTTATATTCTATTTTAAATCACTCTATGTACATTGGGCCACAGTTTACATTAAATTGACGAAACAATCAAAAGAGGGTGATAATGAAAAGGAAAACACTAATAGGAAACTCTAGGTTGCACTAAAATTTAGATAGTTAAGGTATGAGAGCCACATAAATATGTTTTCAATTTCAGAAGCCTCCTGGGATCTGACTGGCAGAAACTCATCTTCTCCACTGAGAGTTTTTAAGTTACAGGTGTTCTTCCGTTCCTCTGATGGAAAGAAATCCTCTTCGTGATCTCTTAAGGGAAATAGTTACAGAATCCTCGAGAGTCAATAGGAACCTAAATTTCTAAGATGCTAAGAATTTATTGACGTCAAAGATAGATTGCAGCAAAGGAGGTAGTAATCACTTTATACTTTTTTTATTTCAGTATTTAAAAGCACAAATTTCGAAGAAATCTGAATTTAATATACTTATAACTTAATTATTTGAAATATTTAAGGAAAGAGAGAGAGAGAATTTAATAATAATATAAACGAACCAACATTTACATTAAATCCTTAAGCTCTGTTATAAGTTAAGAAAATCAGCTTTTTTTAAGGAAAATTTATGTATTTTTAAATTTAGTATTGCGATATATTTTAGTGCCTAATAATCCCAAATGTAAAATCTTATGAAATAAAACAAACTAAAACTTAACGTTGTGATTTGAATAATTTAAGAAGGTTACTAAAATATATTGACATTTCCCCAAATGTCATATGAAGGATACTTTTAACGTTTCCTGTATTGAATGAATCTTGTGAAAGTGCTTAAATGCATTAAAAACTTCTTACAGAACTGATCAAAATTAATTTGGTTAGCTGTACTATGCATAGAGCAAAAGGTATTAGACATTATGAATAAGGAAAAAAAATTTAAATTCACTGAACTGAAAGCTAGAGAAAAAGATTTTTGAATTCCTTTTGTAATCATTTTTTAAAACTAAGATTTTGACATATAGTTGAATGTGTGTGAATACCGTTTTCTTAATTCAACTTACAAACAAAAAGTTCTAATTGTATTGTGACTTCATTAATGCATAAAGAAACAGCTGTTTATAATTATGCTAAAAATGGGAACAATATTGAAGATTTTTTAAAAAAACTGACTATTTTTATTTTTTATTATTATATACCCAATCTATATTATTTTGCCAAAAATTCTTGTTAAAAGTACACACCTCTGGTATAGGGGCAAGGCAGGAAAAATAGGGCCTTAAAAAAGTTAATTTATGACCAATTTAAACTTAATTGATGCAACTGTATCGTTAAGAAATCTTATAAGTTAAAAATTTTAACTTACTTTTTATAAAGTTTATCATTTTTTTCTTCTTGTTGTACTATGACAGCAAAATTAGTAATTTTCAATTAAATTTAAATCTGTTTCTTGTCCTTGTTAAATACACAACCTTAAGATTTGAGTTAGACAGGTTAAATTTTAGAAGTATAGTTGTTTAAATTTTAGTAGTATAGATATAATTCCCTTTTCAATAATATATATAGTTTAAATTTTTACTTATTTGTGTTAGAATTTAATAATATATTATCAGAATGTGCATTTTCTGAGAATAATTTTGAATATATTTTTGTTAAATTTGGCTTAGTTACTAAAATCACTGCCTTTATAATAGTTACAGATAGTTATTTTTTAAAAAAAATATGCTAAGCTTTTATTAATCATAAGAAATTATTTTTAAGACATTTGTAAAATATTTACATGATACCTTTTAATATTTCTTTCATAAAATATGCACATATTTCTTGATTCAATGTCTATAAATTTTTATCAGCCGATAATGTTTAGTATTTTACATAAACAGTTAAAGGAATTTAAATTGATAGTTTCTTAGAAAGTTTATATAAGGGGTGATCAAATGAAAAGGTACGAAACGACGTGAAAACGTAACAGTTAAATATTTGCATATTGTGCCATGGGAGCGAGGCATCTCGGGATGTGATTCTGACTGGAAATGGAGCATGCGCAGGAGAACAGAGGTTCTTCTCAAAAGCGGCAGTCCGTATGACGACAGAATGTCGTTCGCGTTGCAGTATTCGACGAGCGAGGTGTTATCCCATTTCTGACAGCGATACGTGAGACACCAGTGGAAGCAGGAGTCTTCACCTTCCCCTAAAATGTTCAAAACTTTACCGTCAGCAGGAAAGGTGTTTGCTCAACGTCTATTTTGACGTTTAAAGTCCGATACTTGTGGAATTCCACGAGAACAGAAAAACCAAAACCTCCAATGTGTACTGCGAGACACTCCAACGTCTATGCAGATAAAAAAAAAGACTAGGGCTGCTCACAAAGGGTGTGGTTCTGCTTTATGATAACGCGCGTCCACACGACTCCAGAGTCACACGCATGGAAGTGGCCAAATTCAAGTGAGAGAAGTTTGACCATCGGATCTACAGTCCGGACATGTCACCCTGCTATTTCCATGTGTTTGTTTCACTAAAGAAACACCGGAAAGGGAAGCGCTTCAATTCGTACTCAAGGACGCTGTAAAGGACTGGATCTCGTCACTGCTACAGGAATTCTGGGAACAAGTAATCCTGCGGTATGTTGACAAGTGGGATCGTGGTGCTGAAGTCTATGGTACATATTTTGCATAAATTCTATGGTATATATTTTGCATAAAGTCTATGGTATATATTTTGCATAAAGTCTACATTTCTACCCACCATGTCGTTCCGTACCTTTTCATTTGGTCACCCTTTATAGAAATCTTTAAAGGAAGCGCTTGGAATCAAATTGTACAGAATCTTGTTAAAACTCTTTTCAGAAATCTAAGGTGAGTAATTTTATAGAAATTGTTTTGTTTAAAAATTGAGGATTGATATAGATTGTAAGTAGTGAAGGATATAAGCGGAACTTATTTAAGGATCTTTACCTATGTACTAGTCAAAAATTTTCATTTTTGTTTTTTGTATTACTTGTAGTTGGACCAAATAACATACTTTAGATCTAATGCAGTAAGACACCACAATAATTATCTGTATATTATCAGATAATTATAAGAATAATTAACTAAAAAGATAATTTGCGATTGCACTGAACCTATGAATTATTTGATTTTCCTAATTTGTTTACTCAATTACATGATGCAGATTAAAATTTATAAAACATAAATAGAAAAAACATCTTCCATTATTTATTAAAATTATTGATTTATACGTTTTGTACGTAAATTTGGCAACGTGAAAAGTTAGGAATTCACAAAATTGTAAGAAAAGATATTACGGTTACAATCCGTGCAAAAAAACAGATAATTATAGAAAAAGTGAATTCATACAAAAATACTAGAAAATGTTATATACCAATGCATTTTAGCAGAATAATTTATAGTTTGGGTGCTTATGTCAGTAAAAAAATATTTGAGATATTCAATCAAAGTACTTCGCTAAAAAATTAATATTTTGTAACGTCAAACAGATAGATAAGAGAAATATTTATATTATATTTGACAGAATAAAATCAATAAACTTCAGAAGTGAAAAGAATGATTCTGAAGCTTTTGCTATCAATAAAGGTATTTTCTTAAATTCGATTGAATATGGCATTAGCAACAAATGCTGTAGGTCTTGTTATAAGAAGTATTAATAAATTAGGCCTATATTCAATGCATTGGCTGACAGACCATTTTTTCTCTTTTGCACATTCATTAGGATTATTTGGCGGTTCAGAAACAGCCTACACATTGGTGTACGAAACACGCTTCAGTTAAGAGATATTGGTTGTCACGTTTCAGTTTTTAAGTAGATATTGGTTACTTCAAAAATGGAAAAAAAAGCGAAAAACTGTACATTACATTATTACAGTTTTATATCTTTTTACAACTTACACTTCTCTACATCACATTAATTAATACGACAGAATGCTTAGAGCTTGGTTTTGTTTCGGTAACAGCAGTAAAATTTACCAATTTAGTTGTGTCTTGAAGTTATCTGGGAAGAAAATAGGTTGAATTTACACCCATCAAAGACAGTTTTTTTTATCAAGCAGCACTTAACAAAGATCATAATTTTAACAATAAAATACAAAAGTAATGTTAGAAAGTACTTAATTTTTTAATGTGTGGATAATAATAATGTGAAACCCCATCAAATTCCAGCTGATAAGAAATTTACCTTGATCTTACATTACAAGTAGCATGTATAAGATATGCATTGATAAGACATTTTTCGGCTTCATTGTATCGACCGACAAATTTAAGCAACTGAAAGAGACTTGAATTCAATGATGAATAAATTAATGTGTTAAATAAGAAAAAATGGGTCTTAAAATGATAATACATATTTATAAATAAATTGCATTACTTCCATTGCTAAAAAATATATTGTTCTGTTGTTGAAGAAGATATTTATTTTTACCGACATTTAATTTTCAATTAATCATTTGCTGCTGTTAAATACTAAATGAATTCGATTTTTAATAATATCTTTATTAATTAATTGCAATTCTCTTTATTCCTATCTTTCCGGAGATTTTTTGAATAATAAATGTGAAAAAAACAAGAAACTTTGCGTTCATCACCAAAGTTTGCTTGCAAATGTCGAAAATTTTCACTTACAAAATTTTTATAACAGCGAGTTTTTGAGAGCAACCATATTTTTATAAAACTCCATGCAACTTTCTGAATAAAAAAATTAATTCCTGAAGTATTTCCTAGATTTTCAATTGATGTAATCATAATTTTATTTTTTTGATTGTATGAAAAACAATTATTCTGGAAACATTAAACAAACCATCGAAATAAAAATATTTCAAATGAACATCGAAGTTAATTGAATGAAAACATTTTCTGTTAATATTTCACTATCAATGTGTTAGCTTTGTAAGCTAGTTTATTGATCAAGACTATTAGCAACTGCCCGAGTTGTTTGAGCATTCAATGTCTCTTTTGACTAGACAAGGAATCATTTCTTACATAACAAAGCAACTATACAACTGTAAGCTTCATATTTTCCTATAAGAATTAAATGTCTTTTGCATGTAAATTTCAGTTAGTCAAAGTAAACAATATTTGCGTAATGTGTTCGTCTCTGTTAGATATTTTAAAAGAGGAATACTTGCCAATTTTTAATTATAACATTATGTGTTATAATTAACATGAACTTAAATTCAAATGATTCTCACATATTATGTGATCATCTTTTGATGTAACTGGTTTGCTTTCTGTAATTCTCGACAATAAAAAATTACATAATAAATCAATACTTTTTGTTCCTTCATTAAGTAATTCTGTTCACAATAAAATTTATGATGTTCTAAGATACTGATCCCTATTTGAAGCTGCTTTTATACGCACCATTAACTAAAACTATATTTAGCTGAAAATATAGCTTTCACTACACTTCACAGTAATATTTCAACAGTGTAAAATATTTTTCTATTCGCATTGACACAGATCTTAATGACATCATCAGTGGTATCGTAAAATAAATGTTTAACTTTATGATATGTTAAAGTTACACAAGAATGAAATAATCTTGTATAATTCAGATAGTGTTTGTTATAATATTCTTTAAAAGACTGAATATATAGGTAGTTGGTTTTAAAAAATTAAAAGAATATAGTTTGTTCAAAAAAATATATGCCTGAATGAAATGCAAAATAATAACAATAATTGATAGATGTTCTTCTCAAAGGTTAGAGCAAACCAAATGTAAGAAAATATAGTACAGGATTACCATTCAATTTTCTTCTGAAATTATATTCTTATCTTTATAGAATCATAAAGACAGAAATCTCACCTGAAACTTTATATATATATATATACAGCATTATTATTTTTTTTTTGAAAGTTAAATAGGAATACATACTTTTAACGATGGAAATTATATCTACAGTACCACTTACTTCACTTTTTACTAATTCTTTGTAATATAGTTTCGAAATCAATCAATCAATACTATTCATGTATCACAGCCATCATTTGTTTCCTTACCAGACTCTCAAGTTCTTAAACGCTTGTATCATTCTTGACACATTTTCCAAAAACGGGAACTAGATGCTTAGTAAATTACCGTGAAAGTATGGTTTAAAAAGTACATTTTAATAGATTTACAAGCAGAGAGAGCATTTTTGGAGCTGGAAAGCCTCGCGTTTCGAACTTTGATGGAACATATGAAAATCGCTTGAGATTCTATTCTCTTTCAGAGACTCATTGATCCCCTTTTTACTCTAAATACTTTTTCTAGATAAACTGTCATTTCCCTATAATTCAGTTCTCTGGGATTCAGAATGATTTCGCAAACCTTAAAAGCTCTGCATGATCAAATCTAAAAGCTTTGAATTTTTACATCACACAAACAATACGATTATATAGTTATTAACCTTGAATAGGATATTCAACAGCTTAGACTGGTTACCTCATTCGTCATAGTGGGCATTTTTTCTGTACATTGAAAGCTATTTATATCAGCATAACAAAAATTTGTGGTGTTAGAACAATATAATGCTATATACAAATCCATTCCAACTAAAATTTTTAAAAAAAGTGCTCTCAAATTTTGTTGTTAAACTGCGACAAAGCCAAACAGTTATTTTTAAAATATCATTGTTTGACTAGCCGAATATTTATTACAGTATGTTTATTTGCAGCTTTCATCCTTCAATCTTCTGAGCTGGGTACCGAGAAGCTTGCAAGCGTAAGTAATTTGCTCACATCATTTTCTAATATACCACTCAGCTGTAACATCTGGCCAAACTAATTATGGAAAATTGTACAACGTATTTGTTTAATTTCTATGGGTAAATATATCAATAAAAATAATTCAATACCCTTCATTTTCACAATCATTTTTCAAATCTCTCAGCATTTTTGCGTGCATGAAGTGTTTTTTCTCATTACCAGGCAATGTAGAATCTTGAAATAAATAAATTAATTTAATAGAACTTTAGTACGTACCTCAAATATTACTGAATTATTTAAGGTACTAAATGTGTAAAAGTATTCAAAATAAAAGATATGTACCATATAGGTAGCAACATATGATAGCAAAATCTAAAATTTCCCTTTTTTATTAAAATTTGTGAAGTGTAAATTTTAAATTGTACTTCAAAAATTAAAGTAAGATTTTTTATTTAAAAAGGAGTAAACTCTATGATGGTATACCATTAGAAAATTGGGCACTATTTTTTTTAACTGAAATTTAAGTAATTAAAAGAAAAAAAGAGTGAATTTTGCAATGCCCCATTACAATGTAGAAATGAAAGATATTTTTGGAATAAATAACACACATAAACTTATATTAATTAATAAAATAACTTATATTACAATTACTTCTGCTAAAGATGATGAGGATTTGAAGCAATTATTTATCTGTTAGAAAAATCGGAATGATTATTGTAAAGCCAGAAATTTAATCTCATAAGAGGAATTAATTAATAAGAAAAATAGTCTATATTTCCTTCAGAGATCAAGAATATTACGTATCAATAATTTCAAACTGTCAAAATTTATAACATGTACGCCAGTATAATCATCAAAAGATATTTCCTCCCGTTTTCGAGTAATTCAATATCTTACAGTTATAGATATTTTCGATGTAATTAATTCAATAATATTAGATTTACAGTTCCATAATATCTGATATCCTTTTACCTAGAAGTTTATAAAGCTCATTTCCTACTATAAATCAAATATTTTTTTGAAAAGCAAATAATACAAATTAGTCTTGAAAATGAACAGGCTATCACTTAAATATTATAAATGATTACTTTTTGTATGCTTATCCCGTAAAAAAAATTCTCTCAAGCAAGTCTTGTGAACCAGTACAGAACGGTTGAAAGAATTTATAAAAAATATCAAAAAAAGCTGAAGCAAAAGAGGGTCCCTCATTTCTTTGTCTGAAAGTGTATTTTCTAAAAGACTCTAACCATGATCTAATGAAAACGTGAATTTTTGAGACTAGAATTTTGGAATGAACTTAGTTGAACTAATTTAGACCCCTGATCAAAAGACATCGATGCAAAATGACAGTGAGAAAAATACATTTCTTGAAATCAAATCGTGTGGAAAGCAATTTCTATAAATTCAATGCCTATAAAGAAAATATGCTTGTATATTATAGGCAATAATTTCATATTAACAATTGAGGGTTATTTTTAATAATAGTTACTTTATTAATAAAAGAAAACTAAAAAAAAAAAATTTCGAAGTAAGGTTGACAAATTTATTTCTTGTTCCTATATTCGATATATCTGGTCAATATTTTTTCATTAGAATTAATTAATGACATTAAATGATCTATATATAAATTTCTATTCTTAAGTTTTATATTTGATAAGATGCTAAACATTATATAATTAGCTAACTTTTTAACTACTAACTTTTAAAAATATATTAGGGCATGCAATTGATCTATATGATGTTTCTTAATATCTAAAACATTTTAATCTTTAACTATAATAATTACAGTATCTTGATGCCAAAGAACTCTACTTCATATTTTATTATAAGAAAATTATTTACTTTCTAAATGTTATACATTAAGAAGAATAGATTTGGTATGTGTATTGCAATGGTAACTTATAAGCACTTTATTAGTGAGTAAAATCTATATAGTAGGATTCAGTTCTTGTTTCTTTTAAATTTTTACAAAAGCAAAAATGATTCAAAAACACATATTTGACGTACTGATGACATTAAGAAATGTCATAAATACATTGAACAATAAGAAAATATCATCGATACATTGAGCCAAGATCGATCAGATTGGAAAATTCTATTCACTATCACCTTGGACACAAAACTTTTATAATCTACTATCAATTTTAAATGATATGTAAAGCTTTTATAGTCTATTATTAATTTTAAATTATATCTATGTATATAAATATTAAGTGCAACTAAAAGGTTTTAAATATATTTTGAAAATTTTATGATGAAAATCTGTAAATAATATAAATTTCACAAGAATACATTTAGTTATAGAATAAAGGTGCGAAAACAAAATTAAGAGATATTTATTTCAATTAATTTGAAAAATTAAACTTTTGAATAATAGCAATCCGTAAATAATTATTGAATTCTGAAATGTTTTCAGAAATTAATGAAATGTTTTACTTTTGATGTATTAAAAAATTTGTTCGCGAAATTTTTGATATTCATGATTCTAGTCTAAAGAAGAACATTTAAATAACAATAAAAATTCGTTAACGTATGATATTATATTGATTATGTGTAAAAATTAGATAAGCAAGAGAGGAATATTAAATTTGAATAAACGTGGTAAAAATATTTTACAAATGTTATGTTCTAATTATTTTAAAATTTACTTATTTTTTCTGTAAAAGACTTGAATTTCATTTAAAAAGGCACAAACAAAAACATGATTAAATATCTGTAATTCTATTTTATAAAATTTGTAAAATGAATGAGTACTTAAGTATTTTGCATAAAATGTTGTGAAACTCTTATTTAATGTCAGCTTTTGATTCATTTAAGATTCTGAACATTTTTAATAAAAAAATATCCCCAAGTTCCCTGAAAATAATGCATTTTCTTAAAATATATCAAAGAAGAAAAATTATCTTATTCGAAAGATTCATTTTGGATTTATTCCATTAAATTTGAAAGTTGAAAGTATCTCATATTAAGGGGAAAAATCTTTCTTGCAATAGATTTGATTTAAAAAAAAAATCCACGAAGTCGTCTGAAACAGTTGTGTTTTCTATTGATCCCCTCTCTACGCTGAAAATCCAATACTTTTAGAAGAAAAAAAAACAATAATGACAGTCAATTGTGTGACCAAGATCGATCATAAATGTGACTGTGAAAATAATTCGGAAAAGATCTCTTCTTCACATAAAAAAAATTTCTTAATTCAGGTACTTAAAAATATCATCACCAATTCTACAAATAAGTGAAATAGTTGTGAAAAAGATGTAATAATTTTATTTTCTAAAAAATCTGAAATGAGAGAGAGAGATTCCTGTACATTATATATATATATATATATATATATATATATATATATATATATATAGAGATATAGATATATATATATATATATATATATATATATATATATATATATATATATATATATATATATATATATATATATATATATACATATATACATTGTTTTTGGAACATATATATATATATATATATATATATATATATATATTATGTTCCAATAACAATGTACATATTTCGTCAGAGAGAAATTTAACATTACTGTCTTTATAAATAATTTTTATTCGAATAATGAATTAAGTATGAATATAGTGTTAATAAAAAGGATGTGGAGAACGATTTTTTTAAAAAAAAATTGACAAATTAACATATTGGCATAATTTGCTCTGTACATAAGAAAACTGATTTTCTGAAGAGAAAGTTATTAATTAAGAAACTTTAAAATTATTATCTATATTCAGTTATTCTAAGTACATTTTCTTAAAATATTATGTAAAATAAGTTTTATTGCAAATAATCTTTACATTTTCTTAAATACAATATAAATCTATTCAAATAAAATATTTTACTTGGATTTAACTTATTTACATTGAATATAAAAAGTAAATTTTCCCCTTCTTTAAATAAAGATAAGTAAGAAATATAAATTGATACTACATATCGTGTGTTCTGACTGCTAAAAGCTGATAAAAAAAAATAACAAATACGCACTGACCATAGTTATTTAATAGTATTACTTTCTGTGGAGGGGGGAGGGTCAGATATTACGTTTTGCCTGTCTTTCAAGGTTAGGAATTAATAAATTGCAAACATGGCATTATTCCAAATAGATACCTTCAAGAAATATAAAAACTCGAAACTCATCATTTTCACTAGTACCAGGCTCTAGTGGGAATAGACAAGCATGTATTTCTAAATTTTAATTAAAATTTAGGAAAATGAAAAGTGACATAGTTAAATTAATCAAACAGATTATATTAAAATATATCGAAATCCATATTGAATATAGAGCTCCTTTGTGAATGAAAACATGATTGAAATTTTTAAATTTAGATTATACGAGGTATTTTACCATCATCATGTGTATGCAACTATCAATATCTTATTATATATCTCAGAAAATAACATTGTTTTTTGAAATAATTGTTGTGATAATATTTGCAAACTTTGATTTCACTATGTTGCAAGAGAAAAGTGCATGCTCAAGTGTCGACTTTGTCACATAAGCGAGGTTCCAAATTGCCAGGTAATTGGCTGTGTTCAACGGTTTTTCACTCAGAAGAAATAGGCAGCCATAAACATAAAACAAACACAGCAAACAAACATTAATATAATTTTAACAAATTAATAAATACTAATAGATAGTAAATAAGATTACATGTTTCAGATGTTAGATTATTTTATATTCGGGGTTTGTATGAATATATCTATGCGCACAATCTGCCTTTTGGCTTCAGAAATTTTGTTAAATTGTTCATATCCATGAATACATTTTCATAAAATTTCTAGAAAGTAAAGATCACATATTTTTATATTTTTAAATGATTGCTGGCACACAATTGTAAATGTGAGATAGATACAAAATTGCAGTTTGTGTAATTTATTTTTTCAAACTGTTATATTTAAATATTATTTGAAATTTCTTGTCTAAAATGTCTCAGTACTTAGTTTTATATTTAATGATTATTTTTCTAAAGTAAACTCTAGAGACAAATTTTACATAAAACACTACAGATACAGGGTTTTATTGCAATCGAAATAATGCGTTACTGGTGTGGATAAGGGAAGCAATAAATTTGAAAAATTTTTAAATTAGATAAATTGACCAGTGAATTGAAAAAAAAATGAATATCTGAAATGCTGTTATCAGGAATTAGTATCATTTACATATTACTAATAATAATGTTTAGTGAAATAATTTAAAAACTCCAGAGAGATTCATATTATTCAAAGAAATTTTGGATTTGAAATCTTTTTATTATATACTTCGCAAAATTAATGTTTCTAAGAATAATTCTTTAGAAGTAGGGTTTTGTTTGCTGCAGAATTTTAAGTTACATGTTTTTAAATTTTTATTTATGAACTGTTACACAATATATAAATCAGAAATATTTATTCGCAATTTAAATTATTAATTACTTTATTATGTGTATTGCTGACAAATGCTGTGGGGATTCTCTACTTTGAAATTTTGGCAAGCAGTATAATGGTGATCTTCAACAATATATATATATATATATATATATATTAGGTCTACCGGAAATTTCTGTCCATTTTTAGAATAGTTTGAAATACAAATTTTTCGTAACGTCACTAAACTTTATTAAATAATATAGTTGCAGTTTATGACTTCTTGCTAGTGTGAGGTCCAAATGTGCAAAACTGAAACAGTGCTTGATCTTCTTATTTTAAATGTTTGCTCTTCCGAAAATTCTGTAAGGACCAAAACAAGTGATAGTTGGAGGGTCTGAAGAATACGATGCCTGGGAAAGAAATTCTCAGTCTAATTCTGCAATATTTTTTGAAAGCACATTGAAAGCTCCTTATTCACGCTTCGTTCGTTCGAGTTTTTACTATTCACAAAATTAAAAAATGCGACAAAATAACTATAAATTCGCAGTTAAAAATTTCTTTATTCACGCATCTAATAAGAACATACGTAATAATAAAACTATTTCAATAGGTATTCAACCCAATATCCTTTGTAAATGCCGTCAAATGGACTAATAAAAAAACAAAATAGATCTTATTACAACTTTGTCTAAACTACGTTGTTAAATGATATCGCTGAGTAATTTGACATAAGCTGCCGGTGTTTTTGAGAATGTAAACAGACAGAATGAAAGCAGCCTTATTATTCAATGAATAAAGCATGTTTTTAAATGTGTTGATGTTCTATTCTATGGTAAAAGCCACTTTGCGTGTTTTATTGTGCCGTCTTTTACATTCGTTACAAAAAGTGTCATCGAGTAACACTTCTCTACCGTTCTATTCTTAATTTATAATGTCAACTAAAAAATGGGAAATGAGTTTTGACATGAAAAAAATCTGTATTACCGCTTAAAGTGATAATAGAAATGCTTGATCAATTACGCCTTGGAGTGTCATTTACATCCATATCATGCTCATTCCATGTCAACGAATCAACTGTACGATCGATAAAGAAATTAAATAAGGTCGTCAGTAGCTTCAACTTCACCGTTATCGAAAAGTTTTCGTGATCCAGCAATAGGTAAAATGGAAGTGCCGTTGTCATTATTGTCATTATGAATTCTACAGGTCTAAGACCTCTCGTATGATAAGTTGCTTATTTCTCTTTAATAGTGGTATAGAAATTTTGAGAATCGACATATTCTTTTGTTGCGGCATCTTTATTTAAAACAGGATTTGCAACGTTTGAAAGTCTTACATTTCCAAAAATATACACACCATTTTTTAATATAGAAGGTACATATAATCCATCATTATACCTTATTAATATATTATTGATGAGTGTTTTACTCTTTTTATTAGTGATGAGTGTTTTTCTGTCTACATAATACTTATTACACATTTCGTATTTATTTGTAGGAGTTGGAACATCAATTATTTTGTAATTAGCATATTAATTATTTTTTTGTTATTAGCATCAAAAGCATTTTCTTTCAAAACTAAAGCATTGTTTTCAAAGTAAAGGTTATTAACAGCATTTTTTTATTTACAGGATCTCTTATATTGCCAATTATTTGTGATCATTAGCGTCAAAACCACATTGAGCTGAATGTATTAAACTCTTTTGTTCAAATTTTTCTACAATTTTATTCACATAATTCATATTAAATGTATCATGTAAATCTTTTCGATCTGACACATTTGAAATTCTTTTATGTTTTGTATTATAGATATTATATAGTAAATGATTAAGAGAAGCATCTGATAAATTTCTAACATCTTTTTTAAAACGTTCATGAATTCTATCCACATAAGATTTTTTAGCTGAATCGTTCAATAATTTAGGTTCATTCACATTTTTTAAATTCTTTTTTCTATATCGTAATTTCCATCGTTTGTTAATTTAAATCCTACACTTGAAGGACCTGGAGGTCCTTTTAGTTCATCATCAAACAAAGGAAAATAAGCTGTCATTTATTAATGTAATAAACTCATTATGCATTCAATGTTTTAATCATAGCTATTTCTTCAGATTTCATATTCATAAAGCATTTGTTTATTTCATTCAAAATGAAGTAGGAAAAGTAATTTTTGTTTATATTATTTTTTAACCTCCAATTGAATTCTATCATTATATTATCCAGGTTTGTATAATTTTCATGGTTTTCTAGATTAAAGAAAATTAAAGGATATTTGCTAAAATTTGAATAATCTAACATGCAACCTGTTTCTGCATTTAAATTGTTCATTCATGCTTCTAAAAGAGCTGTATGTATTCCATTATAATGTTTTTTTTTTTATTAAATCGATGAAATAACCTACTGTTGGAATTTTATGTTATTAATCATTAACCAACACATTCTGTCATATCCAAGTTATAAACATCATGTTGCTTTGGTTCATAGTTTCATTTCTTTCATCATATTTTTGAGGAATGACGTATAAACTTAAAACTTCATCAGATGTTGCAGGAATTTTATAAGATCCACAAGCATATTTATTAAATAACTTTGATTTGATAATATTATAATTATTCAAATTTACTTATATAGGAGTATCAGGTATATAATTTTAGTTGGTAAAATTTTACAGCAGCTGAATTTTTAAATCTAACATATGGTAACCAGAGAGATAGGTCTTCAACAACTGCTTTGAAATCAAGATTTGAATATCTGTATATAACGTATTTTTACTATCATTTCTTTGAATTTCTATTTTAAGTTGAAATCCTGTAAGTACTTTTCTATATACTCTGAAAAAATCAAATATATATTTTAATGGTATCCAATTCTTACAGTTTGACTACCTTTAGTGAATTTCCATCTTTTTGCAAATCCATCATTATATTTTTCATTCATTTTGAAGTTATTATAAAAATCAGTAAGTTTAGTTGCATCTACCAAAGTTCCCTTATATTTGAAATTATCTCTGTCAGCATATGCTGAAGTATCCATATAGAAAACATATTAGTAGCTTCAGGTGTTGAATATTTAGGTGTGAAATTTATCAATCCTAATACTTAATTCATGATTGCTTTATAATTAATAGTAAATTCTATTTCAGTATTTCCTATTGTTAATCTGCTCGAATTAATTAAACCACCACCATTTACAAAAGTAATATTTTCATTATTTATATTGCTTCCATCACCTTTTACAATTTTATTTTCTTGTTGCAGATAACCTTCAGAATATAATATATTAGCATTTGTATCATTTATAAAGAAATTATATGTAGCATTTTCATATGGATTGTTTTTATCTCTATTCTCATGTTTAATTTCTCTATATTCAAAGCTTTCAATTTCGTTATTATAATAATAACTGGTATCGGTCAAATCATAAATTTTTTCATTTATTTAGGATAAAAAATTTCCAATCCTGTACCATGTTTTTTCTTTTTTGATAAAATCTCATTTAATTTTTCTATTATGAAATCTTTAGCTTTTTCTTCTATAATAGGTTTAGCATTTTCTATTAAATCAGAAAAGAAACCTCTTCCTTCTATTTTCTTACTCTTTCTGTACAATCTGTGTTTATTCATTTATGTAGATATAAATCTGTACTCTTTTTTCTTGTCTATTTAAATCAATTAGTTCGTTTCGATGTTTTGGGATTTTCTTTCTAATTCTATGAATGGAATCAGATTTAACTGGGAAAAATATAGGTTTTTCATATTCTTTAGAATATAAACTTCAAGGAGGATTTGTAGTTGTAAATGAGTAAATCACATCAGATTGAAAGTGATTTATATAGGCATGATTTACAATATCACTATGAATATAAATATTAGCATTTTACATTAGCTATATTATCATTTCCATTATCATACTAGGTTCTTGAGTAAATGAATATAAAATATCAATAGGGGGTTTAGCTTTTTTCTTTCAGTTATATATTTCATACAATATAAACCACATTTTACAGATGTAGGTTGTTGTAAGAAACCAGAATTTTAAAAAATTTCTTTTTCTCAATATTTTAAATAATTTAATATATTTTTAAGGGAGAAAATCATTGTTTATTTTTATTTTTTGAAAATTATATTCTCCAAAGAGATCAAAATATTTTACAAAATCAAACATTTTGTGGTTTATTATAATAACAAACCCAGTGTGTTCCATTACCTGTAGATGCATCGAAATTAATAATTCCGTTTTCAAATTTTTTTATATTTTTAAGTAGCTATAGTTTTATATTTTTAGTATATTTAATGTAAATGTGTGTACCTCTAAATCCTCTTTCGTTTTTCATATTTTCCTCGATTATTTTGTTAGATATTCCGAGGGAATATAAACCCCCTTTCCACAACGTTTTTTTTAATCCCAGATCCCGAAATTTTATCTAATACTTTTTAGCACCCCATCCTGCGGCACCACTTGCAGTTCAAAGTCCTAAGGATGTTAGAATAGGAATCAGGAATGGTAAAAATCCTCCATTTTTTTGTAACTGTGTTTAACTAATTTTAATTCTTTCACCTTTTGCAATTTTATTGATTTGCGTATTGGTAAGATGTAAATCATAATTAGGAGTTTTACTTTTATCTAGTTGCAATAAAACTTTTCCTTTTTTATATCCAGATTTTAGTTTTGAAATTTGCTTATCATTCAAATAAACTTTTTTTTGTTACATTTTATATAAAATAAAATTCTTTCTAAATAATCTATTACTTAATCATTTGTTAATGTTCCTTCTTTTAAAACTTTATCTAGTATTTTATTATATAATTTTTTACACTAAGAACCTTTGCATATTTTATTTGCTAATTCATCTAATTTGCTTATACCACTGCCTATATATTCACTTCCTGCTTTAAGATTATTCAATGCTTTTATATACATTTTTAAACCATTCTGCTTAGAAAGGGCTTCATTTATTTTATTTTGTATATTTTGTTTTTTCTTCTCACTAGTTTCACAATTTCTGATTTTAGTTAAATTTCCTTTAAGTCTATAATTATCTCGTCTAGATTTTGCTGTAGTAATTCTTTCATCTAACTCTTCATCTGTTTTATTTAATAGCTCAGAAGGCAATTCTAACCCTTAATTTTTAAGTAAATCAAAATCTAAATCTTTATTAAAATTCAATCTTATTATTCCTTCAGCTTTATCCATTAAATTTCCAGCATCTGAAGAATAGTGTAATTCCAAATGCTTAGAGGATTCATGTTAAAGTGAAAAAGATGTATTATATGCTAAATCTTTTATAGCATATTGAATACTTTCAAGATTTTGTTTTCTAGAAATTTCCTGGTCTTATAATTTTTAATTACTGGTTTATAAAATTCTCTTAATGATTTTTCAATATATAAATCAGATTGAAGTTTTAACTTCATTATTTTTTATTTTTTCATATTGTGTATTTATTAATTTTAACTCCTTTCTAATCTGCTGTTTTAATTTTTTATTTCTTTCACGTTCAATAATATCCGTTTATTTATCAATAAATAATTTTCTACTCCAAGTAGATTATTTTTTACAACGAGTAGATTATTTTTTACTCTGAGTAGCTATTTAAAAAAAAAATAAATGATAAAAATAAAGATTATACAGAACTTGAAGAATTTACATATGAAAATCAAAATCCTTCATAACCAAAACATCCTTTTAGATTTTTAATTGTAGGCAGTTCAGGATCAGGAAAAACTTATTTGCTTGTTAATTTAATAAATGATTATGTTTGAAAGTTGATGGTTTGTTTGTATGTTCTAAATATATTTATGAACCAAACTATAATACACTGCAAGAAAATTTTACAATATTTGATGAGATAGAAAGAACAGATATCATAAATTGTAAGAGCATAAAAACAAAAGAATTATTGAAATTGTTTAATAAATATAAAAAGGAAAATGCATTATTTTCTTCCGATTCCAAAGATAAATATATGATTGTAAAAGTAGATGATTTTGATCCAGTTATGAAAAATCTAGTAATTTTTTAAGATTGTATGACTAAGAAAGATCAAAGCGATATAGCTGAATTATTTATCAGGGGAAGAAAGAAAAATGCATTCATTATTTATCTGAGTCAACCATATTATTCCACTCCTATTAATATAAGAAAGAGCTGTAATTATTTTATTTTATTTAGTTTACAACCAAGAGAAAACTAGCAGATAATTAAAGAAATTGATGGAAATCTTACTAATAAAGAATTTAAAAAATTGTACAAGAAAGCAATTTAAAAACGTTTTGATTTCTTTATGTTGGATTTAGTAAATAAAAATATAAGATATTGAAGAAATTTTCAGTCTTTATAAGCGGAAGAATATTTAGAAAAGAAAGTTTTTATCTATCGAAAATCTTATAAATTGATGAATAAATTGATTGTTTCGTTATCAGTTAGTAAGTTTTTATACAGTGCATCTGGCTTATTTGGATTCGTTTTTCTTCTCTTATCAGCATTGAGTGTAACAGCAGGCGTTATTGAAATAATTGGTAAGTCTTCAAATATCTCTGATAAAAAGAGTGAATACAAACAAGCTTATATATTTTATAAGCAATTATAAATTTATTGAAATCAAATGGTTCGACTGATTAAAAATATTATATGAGAGAAGATGAATGTATTTAAAATTTACAATATTTTCCTACAGAAAAATATATAAGAAAAACTCAATTAAATGGTTATAAGTATGTTGATAAATAATTTTATATCTAAATAAATGTGTAATAAGAAGAACTGCAAATGTAAAAATGGAAATGGTGTTATTAATAAATGTATTAATAATTTACCATTTGAAATGCATCTACCTGCACATTCATTTACGGGACCTGGAACTCAATTACTACGTGGGAAAACAAGATTAAAACCAGATTTATCATAGAAAGAATGGAGCAAACCAATTAACAGAGTTGAAACTTTGGGTTTACAGTTTAAGAGAAACTTTACGAATTAAAAGTGTTATAAGAACAGAAAAATTTATATATATTTATATTTTAATAACTTCGAAAATTATTTAATGAGTATATTAATAATTTAAAATTAGTTACTTGAAAAATATATTTAATAAATAAATAATATATATAATAATTAATAATTTAATAAAATTAGAAAAAAAATAGCAAAATGGCCATTTCAGTGTGGTGGAATTTAACTTGAAATTTTAATGTTTAATTTAGGTGGTGCCCGCACCCTCCAGAGAGCAACACAGTCCACCACACTTTTTACATCTCGGTCCCAGTTTTTTTTATTATTATTTCCTGGTTCTATATTTGTGTACCAAAACATGCAAAGAGCCTTATCTTAATTGCATCAACTCCTTCTAACTTTTTTTCTATTGAGAAGAAGAAGAGCGAGCTTGGGTTTGAACTCAGGACTAATTCATGCCATTCTAATATTCTAACCACTAAGCTACTGGGACCTGTGAGACATACTTTTTTTTAGGTTTATCTAATAACTTTATTTAATAAACTTTGTTCTCATGACTGATAAGTCTTTCAATGAATTGAGCTTCCATGTATATTTTTAAATTAGAAGATATATAAATGGATGATTTTATTCAAGCTGAAAAATGTATAATTCTAGTGATGAAGAAAATAGTATTTCTGTACTAAATCAATATTTAAAAGTTTTTAAGAATATTCAAAAGAAAGATATTACTTATGGCAGTTCAGAAGAGGAAAATTATTATAATAAAAATATTCCATTATTTTTTTGAAACACAGATATGTAAGTATGATAAATTTTTCAAACAATTAAAAAAAACATAATTTAAATTTTACATTGCAAGCTGATGAAATGTTTTACAAATTTTTAGATTTTAATTATTACAAAAAACCTATAAAATGTTTGCATATCATGAAAAAAGGTTTTTGAATATTTTGGAATAGAAAATAATTTAAAAATTAAAGAAAATAAAAATTAATGAAATGAGATTTTAGCATTTTTAAATAATTAGATATATATGCAATATGATTTTATAGCTAGCCCCAATTTGTGGATTCTTTAAAACAGTAATATTCAGAACTTGTTTCATCAGTTTAGAAATAATTCAGTTATTTAAACATTAATCTATTTTTAACTATCAGAACTTGCTAGAAATATTTCTATTTAAAAAAATACCCTTTTAAATGGGAATTATTTGTAGAGATTGTAAGATAAAAAAGAATAAAGAATTTTATATGCACAAAAAGAAAAGAATGACTCATGGTATCAAATATATCAAAGAGAAATATTTACAACATGAGATGTGTGAATGTGGAGTTTATTACACAAAATACCATAAAGTTAGACATCAAAAATCAAATAAACATAGAAAATTATTAGCAGATGTTATAGGTACTAATGAATTTTTAATTGTTAAATTTTAATCTACTTAAAATCATTTTATCGTTTTTAAAAGCCTTTATAAAAATATCTAAATAAATTGA
The DNA here is from genome assembly GCA_030067965.1 of Latrodectus elegans. Classification (NCBI taxonomy): domain Eukaryota; kingdom Metazoa; phylum Arthropoda; class Arachnida; order Araneae; family Theridiidae; genus Latrodectus; species Latrodectus elegans. The sequence goes on along the minus strand of CM057817.1, from coordinate 95,908,278 downwards.
CAGATCTAGTTGTCAATTTTTAAAAATCCTATTTTGGAAATCCACTTATAAAAATTACTTTCTAATAAATAGAAATAAAAACTCTTCATTTTTTATGTTTGTAGATTTATGGCTTTTGTTCATATTGAATATGCTTTGAATACTTTAAGTATTCTAAATTTGAAAAATGTTATAAAAGATTTAAAAATAAAAAGTAAAACCAAATATTAGAATGATATTAAATCAATAATATTTTATATTAGAAAGACTGGAAATTATAAACAAGTGTTAACAGATATATTAGATTTAGATACTTCAGATTACTTAGATAATAAAAAGAAAATATTTATTAAATTTCCAAAGAGAAGAGAAAATATTATTTGGTTCATGTAATTTAAAATTTAATAAAGTTACTGAAAGTTTAAACCTGTGAAAAATGAAAAAAAAATTAAAAGTTTGTCAAATTGAATGAGTTATTTAACCTGATTATAAAGTTATTGAAACTGAAGGTCCATATATAAAAAAATAAAATATGTTCATAGAAAACATTACAGAATTGTAGGATCTAAAATTTTACCAGAACAATATTAGAATTTTTTGCTAAATATATTTAAAAAAGCTATTGGAAATTTAACAGAAAAAGTAGATGTAATTGTACATAATCGCTTTCGGGAACGGATAAACGGCTTCAATGAATTATTTACCTCCTAGTTGCTTATTCAAGTTGAGTTGAGATGTTGGGCTTCTGCTTCTTTCAAAAATTATTTTCTTTGTCGGGAGTGGGTAAGCGGCGGCAATCAATTATTTATCTCGTGGTTGCTCATTCAAGTTGAGTTGAGTTGTTGGGCTTATGCTGCTTTTAAAAATTTATTAAATTTAAAATTTTTAATTTAAAAATTAAATTATTTGAACACATTTTCAAAATAAGCTTTGCGCTTTTACTTTTAGAAATTAATTTCAAGAGCTTAGCGTTTGCGCTGCACATGCAGAGCAAAGGCTAGAGCTCTTGAGAAATTATGAAAAGAATCAACATAAACTTTCTATTTACAGATCTGTGAAGGATAAAAAATATCATCGTGGCTGATAAATCCAGAATTTATACCCTGGAAACATTCCTGTATGCATTCGGAGAGAATCATCAGTATCAGTTTTCAAATCAACAAGTAAATAGCTGAAAGTTTTTATGTAGCATCTTCGTAGCTTTCCTGAAAAAATGGGGTTTTCGTTGGATACAGATGTTTTCCCAAGTGAGATACTTGGGACCGGTCTCTAGGGTTTTTAAATAATACCAGATAATGTGAATTTAAAGAAATTTCTCTCATTTCTTTTCCTTTATGAAAAATGTATTGCACAAGAAAAACGACACTAACATTTCTGTGATGAGAGCCATGTGTGAATAATTTTGTCAGTTTGGAATCATTTTCCAATTCACTCATGAGATCGTCGATGACAATCAAAGCATTGGAATACTGATTTAAATTTGGAGCTATACCTTCATAAAACTCTATGCCTACCATTTCTTCGTAAAGTTTTTGATATGTTCCGTAACACCAAAGTGAAGTTTTTGGAAAAGCGTGAATCATTCTATGTTCGATTAATTTCTTTACAAAATGTGATTTCCCACTACCAGTAGGTCCAGCTACTATCATAGTAAAAGGATGTTTCATCTTTAAAATCTCCATAGAGAATGACAGAACTATCTTCTTGAAAGGGTTTTATTATCTGTAAAGCTATGGAGAAAAGTTATTGATGCCAAATATAAATATCTATTTTCACGTTGAAAAATTTATTGTTTTACCTGTTTTTTTATTTTTATCCAGAAGTTATTTAAAACTAATAATAATTATTTTTTGATTAGCATTAGTTTTCTGCTTAGTACTTATTTTTGCATAATTTAAAAGTAAAAAAGAAAAAATTAAAAAAAAATATTTGCTAGTTATTTATTTATATTACGACGTGAAAATATTGAAATGAATACATGACACATTTTTTATTTCAATAGTTTTTATTTTATTTTTTAAAAATCATTTTTACAGCATACTTTTTCTTGACAAAATAAAACATTTTAAAATCCTTCTTTTTATTTACAGATAATTTTTGCACTTTGGAATGCATTGAAATTCCTTGACAACGTTTGAATATAAAGTAAATACAATATGCTCCACATACATTAGAAATAATACTTTGGTATGTAAGAGAATTCCATGAAACATTTAAACATTGAGATACATAATCTGTGTAAATTTTTTTTCATAAAAATAAGGTGACTGCCCATATGAATCAAAAAATTCCAAGTTCTTATCTTCATCCCCAAACAGAGCTATCCAATGAGATCCTGGTTGAGATGAGTCATCTTGATTTACGATAGCAGCTGATCTTTCAGAAAGGTACGGAATTAAATCCGATGGATATACTCCTTGAAATATCAGTGCTATAATCTGATCACGGGATAGGGTGTTAAATATTTGATGATTATTCATTTTTTTTAATTTCCAAAGTCAAAGGAAATATTTATGGATTTATTAATCTCAATCAAAAAATTTTCAAATTCAGTAAATAAAATAATACTTATAGTTTGTTGTAATGCCTTGCTAAATTTTACCTCCAAACGTAAATTACTATGTCTGATAAGATTTAGATCTTCTCCGTCACACAAATCGGGAGATTAATCAAATGCGTATAAAGTGTTACCCATCTTATATTCATCTGTCTCTATCTCTCTCTCTCTTGATACAAATAGACCTCGGTCTTGTCCTAGTTTTTCTGTACCTAAGAGACTTTGATAGGTTCGTATAAAGTTATTTTTTTTCAAAATCTTGTTGTAGAGGATTATGAGGCATAGGTTGGCCATCTACGTATATTCCAATGAAATTCATATTAAAATGTTGAGAGAGAGAGAAAATCGTACGGAGATTTTTTCAAAGATCCATGAAAGGCTTCATAATCAACGCATCCTATGATAATTCTTTTAGGCATCTGTCTTGTAAATATATTGTTTTGAACAAAAGACATGTTTCCTTTTGGAAAAGAGTATACTTTATTTAATACTCGATTGATGAGGTATTTTGCCATTTTCGATTGTAAAGCCTTAGCGTGTCCTAATATGACGCCAGGACTTACACGAACTTTTCGTATAAACAGAGAAATATGTTCCAAAACTACTTTAAATCCTTCACTGCCTATCAAATAAAATTCTGGGTTGCTTCGTATAAGTTTTACTTTTATAAATCCACTAAATTCAATAAAAGTCTTTCTCGATGAAATATATCACTGTGAATACCATCAATCATATCCTCAGTAGCACTGTCTTTAAAAAAAGCTGCTCTTCTGTTGAACCTATCATCCGAGTCTTTGTAAAACAATTCAGCAGTAAGCTAAGATGTTTTACTATCATATCCGTGATTTAGTAATGTTTCAATATAATAAGGCTCGATAAGGGTATGTGTTATTAGAATCAGATGCAATGCGATCATTTAATGTAACATCTACTTGTGAAAACAGAGAATACAGAAACAAGTTCACAGGTCCTATGTTATCCTCTTTTCCAATGGGTAAGTTATTCTTTTTATTATTTTTGCTTTAACACAAAGTTGAGTTTGGCTGAGATCTAAATATTCTTCACCTGAGTCACTAACATAAAATTCGACAGGACCTCTATCAAAAACATTAGACAATGGATGAAATTCCACCCACTTGGAATAACAGTTTAAGTACTGGGTAAATGAAAAAGTTCAAGCTCTGATTTCACACATTCTGGTGAGTCTTTTAAAAGAAATGCCATCACGAGTCGAAAATATCACGTCCTGTCACTTTCCGTACTTTGGATGAAAGGATTTGCTTTTGCTTCTTACGTTTTCTTTTATACTTTCCTCTGCCCACCATGGACTGTATCTTATCAAGGGCTTTTTGGGCTAAGTTCCTCCCACTCTCTTTAGCTCTTGCTTTTACTGCTTCTTTAAAATCTTGACCAGATAAAACATCAGAACAACACGAAATCCAGTAAGAAGAGTTTCCTTACCAATTGTTTTTCCAGTTTTTAATAGGAAAGGGAAAGCAGTTCTAAATAATCGACGAAATATTCCCTCGAGCCCGTATCCCTTTTGGAAAGAAATACCTCAATAATGTGATAAACCAGAACCTATCTGTCCAGCATAATGCTCTTTGAATTTTAAAAAGTACTTTCTTGCTGATGACAAACTGATATCAAGTTACAAGTGGGTGAGGGTTCCATTTCAAAATACTCCCGAAGGACTCTAAGTTGAAGAGGAAGAAACCATCAGACTTCATGAAAAGCGGCGAAACTAAAAGACAATTCAGTAATAAATCACTCTTTGAATTTTGGGCGGGAGTTGATGATGAGTTTTCTGCACTAAAAACAAGGGAATTTCGCATTCTACTACCATTTTCAATATCTTACCTTTGTAAAACTGTATTTTCTGCTGTAGCTTCTTTGAAGACAAAATATAGATCTGAGCTAAATATAGAAAAAATAACTGAGAGTGTATTTCTAATATTAATCCCCCCTTCGAAAAACTTTGTTCTGAAAGAGAGGCCTGGGAGTACATATAGATGTAGTATATATATATATATGATGGAACTGATAAAATCAAAACTGTTTGTATGCTAGGTGATTAGACAGGTGAATTAGGAGAAGATAAATATATGAAAATGTGGATATCTTGAGCTCCAAGAGATTATGGATACATCTTAAACGATTGCAGTGTAAATGGTAAAATTAGATGATTTAAAATGTCTTATAAAAATGAAATTATTTTAATTTTGATGAAAGAATGAAATTAATAACAGGAGAAACTGATAACTTAGAAATATCAAATAACCAATTTAATATTAAGAAAGATAGATCTATTACAGTAAATAAAATAAATAAAAAATACATGTTTGGTTATGATAAACATCGAATTTTAGATATATATATATATACGTATATTAATGTTATATATTTAAAAATTTATATCTTTAATATTTTATATCTTTCGTAGTTTCTATCTTTAATGCTTTTTGTTCTTAATGTTTTTTATATCTTTCATATTTTATATCCTTTTAAAATATTTGTAAAAATGCATTTAAGATAAAAATGACTAATGTATCATTTATATTCAATATTCAAGGATTTATCCTTCTGGTTAAAAAAGTTATCCGAGAAATTAGTTGGACACATTTAACAGAACCAATTGCTGAAACAATTCAAGTATTTACACCCAATTTTGAATTAACAAAACAAGAAAGGAAAATTGTTTGTAAATGCACTCATGAAATTCACGGTGTAAGATTTAAAAGATATCCATATGATAAAAGTGTATGGATTAGTAATGAAAATGTTAAAAATTATATTCAATATTTATATACTGAATATAGTGGCAGATTTGGTTATAAATGAGGAACAACTGGAAAACAACTAGTTGAATGATTAAATATACCTGCTGTTGAGATTGATATACCTAAATGTCCTAGAATATTCGGTCTTATGTGTACTCTATATAAATGTTGTCACAGTATAAGAAATCCATTCAAAAAACAGTTTGTAATAAATGGAAGAAATAAAATGCTTAGATTTAAGTGAAGAAATAATACATAATTCAAAATTAATTAACGAACTAATTGAAATCAACAAAATACATGACAGATATGGAATTGATGATTTAATAATGAATGATTTTGATCAAATAAGGGAATTAATTTTATAAGTTGACAATAAAGATATAAAAGAAAAAGCATTTGTGTGTGATCTAGTAGATGAAACATCTTATTATATTATAAATAAATATCTTCAGAAAAAAATTATGGAAAACGTAAAATCATTTAATAAAATGAAATATCATAAATGGAAGAATTCAACAACATCAACATATATGTCCTGAAACTTTCAAATTGAGAGACTTTGAAGAAGGAAAATACAGTTTGATATCTTTGTAAAAGATCAAAACAAAATTTGGATCTTCATTTATTGTAAAACTAGAAATATAAGATAATGAAAATTAATTTTACTGAAGTTTTTGCTATGCTGATTTATCTGAAACAGCAATTAAAACTAAATAAAAAATAATTATCTATTCAATTACAAAGAAAAAATAAATGATTAATATTATGATTATGAGTTGGAAAAAGTTTAAATCTTTATCTTTTTTTTAAAAAAATCACATCCTGTGTGGCTTTTATCTTACCTTTTCAAAAAATTTGCAAAAATATTTCATTTCTTATTAAAAAATATTCATTTCGTTTAAATTTTAAAAATAAAAACTTTACTTTTATCAATTTTTTATCATAAAACACTTAAAAAAGTTTAAAATACTGAATTTTATAGTGATCAATCATCACTTTTTAATGAAAAACACAACTTTTTTTAATTTTAAAAATCAAAAATGCTCTAATTTTGCAAATTTTTTATCAAAAAACAGCTATAAAACTTGCAAAATAAGTCTCATTTTGCAAAGAATATTGCAGTTTAGTGTTGTTCCATGTATCCCCTATATACTACTTATACAAGTGATATTTTTACCTCCCAACACTTTTGCTGTAACCTAAGGACCAAAATACAATCCAGGCCTTTAATCTCTATTACCTTACACGAACCTTCAAAATCTTTTTGGATAATATGGAATGTAATCCTGATATGAATGTGATGGAATTCTGGTAGAAATTTGTCATAGCAAAATGCATCGTAAACATAAAAGAATCATTGAAAGAAGTGAAGAAACTCACATTGAAGTCATGCTAGAAAAATTTGGCATTCTCTGACTGCGGAAACTTTGTGCAAGTTCAAACTTTGACTGTAAAATTAGCCAAAATTGCGAATGGGATGGGACAAGATGGGTTTCGAACAAATAGAATTAATTGGCATTCAGGAATTGCTTGAATCGCAAGTTGAAGTTTTGACTGAAATTGACTTGGAGGAAATATTAAATTCACAGCCCAATGAAGAAGAGGCTTCAACAAGCACTAGAAACGTGACTTTTAATTTGAAAAATCTTAGTGAAGGTTTAAGAATAGCAAATGAGCTTTGCGATTTCTTTAAGAGCATTGATCCGTCTATGGAACTAAGTCTTATTTTTAAGAGGCAAATTGCTGATGTGTATTAGTCTGAATTGAAGGAGCTTTTAAAAACTGCCAAACAAGACAAAATTACAAAATTCTTCAAACCGTTGTCTAAGTTAATTAATCAAAATGTTCAAAAATTTCAATTAAATTGATTTTTTACATATATTTTTTTTATTTTGTCACCTAGGAACGTGTCCCCTATAAATTATCATTCCGTATTCACAATTTCTGTACTCCCGACATATTTATTATGGAACCCCGCGAATAAAGAGCTTTTAATGTATTTAATAATGTACGTGAAAAGTTATACTGAAAGGAAACTAGGCAGAAAAATTTCAATTTATATTTTTATTCCAGGCTCTAAACTATTGTTAACATGTCTTTTAAATAAAATATTAGTAGTGTGCATTTGACAGAGCTGGCGCAGTGATGTTTAGACCATAATGTGTGCCCATAAAAATTCCCACCCCCTTTTAAAAACAATGGCTCGCAGCGCCACCATTAAATTTCCACCCCCTTTTAAAAAACAATGGGTGTCAACCTCCCCATTAAATTTCCACCCCCTTTTAAAAACAATGGCTCGCAGCGCCACCATTAAATTTCTGCCCCCTTTTAAAAACAATGGTGCAAAAAGCCCCATAACATTTCAACCCACTTTTAAGAACAATGGCCCAAAAACCCCCATAAAATTTCCACCCTCTTTTAAAAGCAATGGTGTAAAAACCACTCACAGAAATCAACCCCACCCACTTTTAAAAACAATGGTGCATATACCCACTTTGGAAATATAATGGCTCCACTTTAAATATAGCTCCCATAAAACTTTTCACAAAAGCGCAATAATTTATTCACGAAAAAGTCGCTGAGACGGCAGGGTATACCCTTCAGTGAACACCCCCTTTTTCTCACGCCCCTTTTAAAAATATTTCTTAACTTCATATAATTAATTTTCCCTACTTTTAAAAAAGTAATGGCAAACACTTGTCCATATTTTGTCCATTTAAAAAAATAAATGAAAATAAAAAAATTCCAACCCCCCATAGACCCGTTTTTAGAAGTCATCTGGAACGCCCCCTTCGGTGAGCACTCCCTTTTTCTCAGCCAAAAGGTAGAGAGATATTTCAAGTATTTAAAGACAACAAATATGTAAACAAAGAAATGGATAAAAAGAAAACCCATTTGATTAAAGTGTGTACTCGCATCTCATTAATTTATAGCTTTCGAGCAGAACTTCAGAAGCTTCAATCAATGATACCCCCAAATGAAAAGGTCATTGAACACTTAGGAAATTTAGAAGAAAAGTTTCAAAAATAATTGAGAGTCTTGATGAGAGCTGAAGAAAAATATTGTTTTATGAATACAAAATGGAAGTCTTTATCTTTTAATAGTTCGAAAACTATTAAAAATATATTTCTATTTTTTCCCCGTCATGGTTCGTTGAAAGGGTTTATAAATACTTCTTGATTACATATTTCGGCTAGTAATATGCAGACTATTTTTCTGTAATGAAGGGTGAAGAATTGATCAGATAGAATATGCAGTTTATATTTAAAGATGTAACACCAGTCTACTTTATTCTGGAACTCCATAGCGAAGTCTTCATCGAAAGATTGATATCGTGAAATATATCGCCAGTTCAGTCGATCCTTATGCTCCCTCATCATATTTTCGCTAAGTGTTTGAAAAGCAGATACTAGCTCCATATCTAGTTTCTCATGATATTTTTGAATGAAGGATTCACTCAGATTTTGATAATGGGATATTGCTCTCCAATCAATGTAATTGGTGTGTTCTTCCATAAACCTCTCTGTCATTTTTTGATACCTGGATAAGCTCTTCCAATCTAAATCGTTTTCATGTATTTCCATGAAATGTTCCGACAATTTCTGGTATTTAGAGATAATTGTCCAATCTTCTTCAGTAGCATATTCTTCTATGAATGATTCACTCAGAGGTGAGAACTCGAAAACATATCGCCAGTTAACGAGTTCTGCCAGTCCCCTCAAAACATCTTCGGAAAGAGTTTTTTTTGAAAATTCGTTCCAATCTACTTCGTTTGCCATTTATTATATTAAATTTTTATTCACAGAAATTATTTTTTGTAGTGTAGTGGCCGAGAGCTAATGTGTTAATACCATCCTCCAATATATGACGCTTGTCATCTTCCCCGGAGAGGGCAATCTTATTTACTTGTATAGAGTGAAGCTGATGTTTTGTGCTTCTAATGAGATTCATGGTTCTGTGCTGTACTTCTTGCTTGAATAGACAGTTCTTGTAATCCTCAAAGGAGATCCTATTTTTGACAACACACTTCTTGACCCCTTTGGATTTTTTCACCAAGTCTGTTTCAGTCTTGCAGGCATACATTTTTGATCTTAATCCGACGAATTCTTCCATAATTTTTCCAGCATGCTCATCCTTCATTTTCCCCAGAACCTTTTTATTTACCCTTGGCATTTCATATTTATTATTTTCTGGGTAATCCGACGTATCAAAGTAGTCAATCATTCCTTTCATATCTTCATAAAAGTCCTCCGTTTTTACATCGTATATGAAGCTGTCCGTGTCCATATATAACAGTTTAACATCCTCCCTATATTTTGGTTTCATCACATTATAGTGAAAGTCGTACATTAAATGCTTGGATAAGTCTAAGATACTCATCCCAACATAGATGGGTTTATCAAAGACAACTTTAGTTTTGTTCATATGTATAGCCACCAAATTTTCATCAAATATAGTTCTACCTTTAAAATTCGGTTTAGCTATAAGTTTTTCCGCTTTCTTGGAATCGCACAGAAGTCTGATATCGAGGCGTTTCCTGATATTTTCCATCGTCTTTCCGAACACCGAGTTGTTCATGAGTTTGTAAAAGTCCTTTTCAAATTCGTTGGTTGCCTTGGTCCTCATCTGAGTGTTCAGGTCAATGTATTTCTGTAGCCAATTAGACTGGTTGAATTCCAGCACTCTGTGCACCTTTTTCAACTTTAGCCCCAACCGCAAATATTGTTTTAGAACCCTATAATGAATGACGTATCGCTCTTTGTCATACAGGGTTGTTAGCAGTTTAGACTGCTTCGAACCATCGGGTATTCGGTTCTCAGGGGCTAATGGTAAGTCTGAGTGGAGATTATGCAAGTATTCAGGATAGTGCAGATCACACTCTAGAATGTACCCTTTATCTGCAACATCCGCTATTTTGGTCACATCAATATCGACATTTCCCCACTTAAAAACACCATATGGTAAGAGTTGGCTCATTGCCCAACCATATAGGTTATTAGCGTCGAGATACATTAGAAAACTAGATTCCATAGTTTTATCATAGTCCTTCATGTATTTATTATTAGCTCTCCCATATCTGTTACAGCACTGAGATACACCTCCTCTGGTGCCTTTTTCAAGCATAAGTACCATATCATAATTGTTTAATAGCTCTAACTTTACACCAGTGGACTTTAACATAGCATTCCAAGAGATCCCAGGTGCAGTGAAGTACCATGCAGGATCCAGTTTGTAGGTCTTAATGCAGACATCCCTAAAATGCTCTATAATATCAGTCAAGATCAGTACATCAGTCTTTACATATAAATCAGAATATTCGCCTAAATCTTTAATGTTGAAGGCATTCCAGACTTTCTTGGCATGTTCATATTCCTCATGTGATATGTGTGATTCAGTCATTCTGTTGTAAAATTCTTCTTGTGAGGGAAGCTTGGTTTCTTCACATTTTTTCCAGGAGTCCATATAATCGTATGGATATACACCTTTTCTGGTGACAAGATCTAGCTTGTCCTTTGGGAAGTATTTGGCCGTCTCTCTGAACTCTTTCACATTCTTCGCTAAACGGTCGAGGCTACTGGCCAAGAATCGAAATGAATCAATAAACCTCAATTTTATTCCAGGAAGCTTGGCTTTCTTTCCTTCACCAGTTTCTATTATTTTTGCTCCCACCTCTTTGCTGAATGAGATGTATTTTTCTTCGGTGTTAGGTATGACGTCAATGTCTCCATTATCACCTCCTAGTTCTTTTATAAACAGGTGTGCATCATATCCGGATAAATTATGGATAAAAACCGGGATAAAGGAAGGGTTTCGATAGTGTAGGTTACATAGACTGTGAGCCGGACCCCTATAGTTTGATTCACATTTTGACGGATCGAGTAAATGGTCGTGATCTCTAACTTTTTCATAGTCTGGATTTTCCTCGTTTGAATAAGGTGATGGCTCTGTTCCGATGTTCAACTCGCAGATATGACATACATCAGTTCCCTGAAAGTGCTCTTCATCTTTAGCAGTCATCTTGATTGGTTGATGCTTGTCATAAATTTCCTTTATCGTTAGGGCCTCAGTCTTTAATGTATCATAAAATACTTTAGTGACATCAGGGCCTCTATAAATGATGGGTGCTTTGTAGTCTTCATGTTTATATTTGATATAAAGGCAAAAACTCATAGGTTCATGCTTTTGATATTTTTGTATGTATGATGCGCTTCCATCAGGTTGACAGGTATCCATCTTATTTGTTAAACATTCAAAATCTGCATTGATAGTAAAAGGTACTCGTAATGATTTATGATAATTTTTGAACTTTAATGAATCACCTACTTTCGGCATTGCTATTTTGACAGCCTTATTTTTTCTACAATCCGGTTCATGTTTTTGCAGATCTTCCTCAGAGCGATAAAATAATAAACACCTTTCACATGGGTATATTCTTCCATCATGGTTACTTAATTGAGCACTTATTAATTTTGACAAGTCTTTTATCCAACAGTAATGACTGTTCCCTTCTTCATTTTTTACGTAGAGCAAATTGATATGTTTATCTGCTTTATTTCGAGTTATCATCAAGGGGTATATGTCTTTATTTGTATTCTCATATGAATATATGTTCACAGATATATTATTCAACTTCTCAAACTTGTTAATTATTCGGTCTTCCATCTTCACTGGAAACTCAATGCCTTCGAACTTTAGCTCATTTTCATATGGCTTATACTTCGTGACTCTTTGAGCATCTTTTTCCACTGGATGTAGTGCAGAAAGTATTGCCCACATGAAACACTTATTATCTTCGTTTTTTACGTTAATGACTGCTTTTTAGCTTTAATTCTTTTAGGCAGATCAATGTAGGACGATCCTCTCAGTGGGTTAAACTTATTGATTCTCACCTCAATGCTTTTAATACTAGCAAGCGTCCAACCTGAACCTCTTGCAACAAACTCCTCCATCTCTGTCAATAGCTTTTGAATAACTGATCTGTAATAGTCTACCAAATCAGTTGATTCTAAGATGACCTCATTTTCCGTTTTGAAGTTTTTCTCCATCTCTTCATCTTTCCCTTTTTGATAATCACAGAGAAATTGGAAATTGACCTTCAAGCCATGCAGCCTCTTTAGGTGTTTTGTTATGAGGCCCCGGACCAGTGATGAAATATCGTTCAAGAAGTCTTTGGGGAGCATTAGATTGTGTTCATTTTGGATATTGTATGTCTTCAAACGAGACTTAAAGGCTGTCTCAACTTCCTGGGAGGTATATAGCCTTCTCTCTCGCGCATCTGAAAACAGGTCGGAATCGAATTTGAAGTGGCGGTTGAACAATACACTTTCAATGTACGCTATGATGTCTGCCTTCCTTCCTAACGTGGAATAACCTGCAATGCCACGCGTCCGACAAAAATCACGTAGTTGCTTGATGGTCATGTGATGCAGGCTCTGTATGTTGTCAAAGTCATCTCTGCGGTCCTCCTGAGAGGCCTTCTTTGGTTTATAGTTTTGATGGGCCTTAGTTTGCAAGTGCTTATCTATGCTTGATTCCTTAAATAACTTACCACAACACCTGATTTTACGCCCCCTCTTTTTCTTCTCCTTGCTAAACAAGTCATCGTGGAAACTGGGGAAGCCGTTATGATTCATTGAGTATGAATCAAGGCGATGAATGAGGGCGATCAGTTCCGCCTTTTTAAGCTTCGAGTATCCTCGAATATTATGTTCCCGATAGTGGTCTCGCAACTGTCGAACGGTTTTAGATTCCATCTTTATTATATCTCTCTCTCTATATATATATATCTCGTTTCTTTAAATACTTAAAATATTGATCATTCAATTTTAATGGTGCCTGCTTGTTGAGAGAATCGTTGTTCTGTTCTCTTATTTCGTAAAAGCTGCCCTTCACATCTGAGGGGCAGCTTTTACTTTCAATGAACTTTTTCAGATTTTTCTCCACCCAATTGACAAAGTGCGTAAGATATTAAAGAAGTTAAAAGGAATACTTTTAATAATAAATGTCAGATGAAATGATGGAAATATTAAGACACTTTGGTCAAGACAACAAAGTGCCTTCAACTCAAAAGTGTGAGCACGAATATATAACAAAAGATGATTATGAATTTTACGTGTGTATGACATGTCATGAAGAGCTCAGATACAATCCTAATAAACGTCCTCTAGATGGAAAGCAATTATATTTGATGATGAAGATGCAACAGAGGAGTCAAAGCAGAGTGAAAAATCTTACTAAATGGTTAAAAGGGTTTAATATCCCCTTAGAAGATGAGATTTTGGTTGAGTTTCTTAAATTTATCCATAAATATGAAGAATTGTTTCCAGAGCGGAAAAACTTAATCAGCAAAGAAAACGTTTTATTTCATCTGTTACGGAAAAGAGATTTTCAGGTACCACTTAAGTTACCCAAAATGAAGAAAACGCTTGATCAGAATGAAGAAATCTGTCGAACCGTCTTCGAAGCTTTAAACTGGAATTTTTAATAGCTTTTGTCAGCTATTAAAAATTAACTAAATCTTTCTTATCTATCCAACTACTTTCTGGATAACCTAACCACTTCACCAGGTATTTATTCCCCACCTTTTTGAGAATTTTTTCGATTTTGTACACATCATACCTTACCAGCTCATTTTCATAAAAGGTTCCTTTTACATCTTCATTGTTTAAATCCTTTATTCTATAAGTGACTGGATCGGTTTTTAATACTTCAGAGATGACGAATATTTCTTCTGTAAAGGTTGCCTCATAACCTCTTCTGAAAGTCGTTTTATATATTGATATTCGAACTATATCTCCTACTTGGTATTTGGGTTTATGCAGGACTTTTTCTTTGAACAAATTGCGGTAGACTTCACCACTGTTTTTTCTAGACTGGCCTCAACCGGCATCATCTTTATACTTCTGTGGTAAGAGTTGTTATAATTTTTCACTAACTGATCCAATACATCTATGTATCTATTGGTATTGTTAGCCGCTAAATATTTCCGAATTTTACCGTTTAGAGTTCTGTTGAATCGTTCCACCACGGAGCATTTGATTTCAACGTTTTCAGTTGTGAACCAGTGGATTTTGTTCTCTTTAAACAGAAGTTGTGTCTCTTTTTTGATGAACTCTGTCCCCTTGTCAGTTTGGATTTTAAGAGGAACTCTCACTTTAAATATCTTCTTAAATGCCTTAGTCACTTCTTCCCCCCGTTTTTCTACGAATAGGCACAGCCCACCCATATTTGCTGAAAATGTTTATGACTGCTAACAAGTAGTTGTAGCCATCATTCGATTTTGAAAATGGCTTTAGAAATAACAAATCTGCTTGCCATTGATCATCAATATGTGACACATAAGTTCTTCTTCTTTTAAACTTACTGATGAGTGGTTTATGTTTTGTGTAAACATCTTGTTGATGTAAGAAATCTGAGACTTTTTTTCGACTTAAACCTGTTTTTCTACTGAGTTCGTTTATACCACAATAACCAGTCTCTGGATCATAATAAACTTTTTTGGGGTCTTCAGTTACCCCTTTAGCGATAAAAAACGACTCTTTTTAGAACCGCAAACTGTGCAGATCCCTTTTATCATAGGTCTGCCGTTCTTAGAGGTAGCGTGCTGTACGTCTTTCGTCTCAGTGTGGGTTTTACATTTTAGGCAGTATATTTTTGAGCCCATTCCAAATGTCTTCTTTGCTTTGATAATTGGCTTCACAACAGCTCTATCTAACCTTTCACGGAGAGTTGGATTGGGAATATCCTCAAGTTCTTTTATCATGTCTGAGTCGCACACCTTGTTTCTTGTTTCGGTATCTTTGTTTTTTAGGTAATACACATCATGTTTATAGGCTGCCTCATCGACTCTATTAATGGGCTTACTCCATTCTTTGTATGTTAAATCTGGATTTAATCTCGTTTTACCTCTGAGCAATTGAGTACCCGGTCCTGTAAATTGGTGACCAGGCAGATGCATTTCAAACGGTAAATTGTTAATTGCAGAATTAATAACTCCTTTTCCTTTCTTCATTTATTTATATGTAAAAAATTATTTACACACATATTCATAGCCGTTAAGCTGGGTTTGTTTCATGTATTTTTCTCTGGGTAAGTAGACTGAATTGTTAATGAAATCATCCTCTCTACTGTACACCTCTTCTTCTGTTAATGCATTTGATTTGAAAGAATTCAACAGTTGTTTATAAAACTTGTATGATTGCTTATACTCTTCGTTCCTTTCCACGATATTCAGGGACTTTTCGATGACTTCAACTATTCCGGCACTTAAGCTCAGAGCGGCTAAGGGTACCATCGCAAAAGCGGATAAACCCAATGAACTGCAGAGGAACTTTGTAATGGATAGCGAAATTTTTATCTTATGATAATGGTGGTAGCTCTTTCTATACACGTAAATTTTCTTCCGTAAGTATTCTTCCATCTTTATTTATAGGGATGAAATATTTTTTCCGATATCTCAAGGACGGATTCACTAAATCAAGCATAAAAATCATATGGTTGTTGCATGCACTTTTGTACAATCGATTGAACTCTTCTTTCGTCAAACTGCCATCTACCTCTCTTATAATCTGCTGAATCTCCCTCTGCTGGAGGTTGAAAAATATTAAATAGTTACAGTTTCTCCTGATGACAATGGGCGTTCTGTAATAGGATTGAGAGAGGTAAATGATTGAAGCATTCTTCTTCCTACCTCTGATGAAGAAATCTTCTATACTCTTCTGGTCTTTCTCTGTCACACAGTCATCAAAGACAACAACATTTTTGCAAGAGGGGTCCAGATCGTCCACTGTAATAAAGTCTTTTGTATTAGAGGAGAATACGGTTTCTTTCTTGCCGTATTTTTCATATAACTCGAGCAAAATTTTCTTCTTCTTTTTGGGATACTTTGCTAATACGTCTTTAATATCCACACCATCAAACATAGTGTACTTTTCTTTCAGTTTAGTGTACTTGGGTTCAAACATATCTTTAGCGCAAATGAACAAGTTATCAAACTCGAGATAATCATAAATAAAATTCAGCAATAAATTCGTTTTACCAGTACCCGAAGCTCCAGCGATCAGAAGTCTGAAAGGGTGTTTCGGTAATAAATAATGCTGATTTGCATCGGCCAATTCTTCTGGCTCTGTATAATCTTCAATTGCAATCATCTTTATTTAATGTTGAAAAAAATTTGCTGTCAGTAAAAACATAATTTGCTCTCAGTAAAAAATAATTTGCTTGCAGTAAAAAATATTTCGCTTATTAATAAATGAATGCTTTACAAAAAGAGCGAAACAAGAAGCTAAGAGAAGAAGTTAAGAATGACCTGAAAGTGTTTAAGATTCAGGCGGAGATTAGAAAGAACAACGAACAAAATCTGGAACAAAAATTAGGTTTCCAGAAAACTTTGTCTGAATTTCACCAGCCTGTAACCGAGAAACTTCACCAACAAGATGTTACTAGAAAAGAACATTTTAAGGCTATAAAAGATGCTGTTGATAAGATTCCTCTTGCGATTGAACCATCTCCGGCGACTCCGGATATCTTCTATTTTGATAAAGATTTGGATGTAGAGTTTTTAGAGAAAAATAACTTTCCTAGACCCTCAAAGTTGTACAACGAATCCAGGGATGCTCTACAAGAAGTTATCAATGGAGTAAAGAGTACACACTTAAAGTTTGCTCGTCAAAAAGGAAACCTTATGAGTCAGATAGCTCGAATGACCAAAAAAGATGAGGAAAGAGAAGATAGACTATTATCTAAAGCTGATTATTTAAGGGAACATATGATTACATTAGAAGATTATCGAGAGCGACTGAGGGACTTACAAAGAAAGGAAATATACCTCGGTAAAGGAGTGGAAGACAAATTAGAAATTTTGGCTCGATTCACCGATAAAGTTTGCAATGGATCCAAGAGTAAAAAGTTACATACTCAAATCGTCGATCTACTGGATGCATTATTAAGAGAAGGAACTCTAAACAACGAGCAAGTAAAAGAATACTATAAAAATTTCTTATTAAATAAATGAGTAACTACGTAAAATCTAAAATACACTTAAGTGATCATCAGATTGCTAAATTAAAATCTGCATACCAGAAAGGAGAAGAAGTTTCCCTACAAATAGACAGGACAAAACCATCTAACTATGACATGTACTTAACTCAAACACAAATAGCTCAAATCGGGAAGGGAAAGAGAATTACTATCAGCAAGACGCAGCTCAAGAAAACGGGTGGGTTTTAGCCTTTCTAGCTCCTTTTTACCAGCCTTAATTGCCGGAGCTAAGGCGTTGGCTTTAGGTGCTGCAAGTGGGGCAGCTGGATGGGGAGCAAAGAAAGCTTTGGATAAAATTTCAGGATCAGGTTGTGCTCAAAAAAAGCCCCGTGGAAAGGGAGTCTATCAAAACTGGGAATATCCAACGAAGTGATTGAAGACAATATGAAGCAAGAAAAAGGGTTTAGGGGTGTCTTTACTTCGGATCTGTTACCTAAAAAGATGAGACGATTTGAGAACGGCATTATTAATTTGGACATAGCTACAGGACCTGGTACACATTGGGTAGGTTACTATAACGATCCTAATAACAATTTCGTCGAATATTTTGATCCGTTTGGAGAACATATTTACAAAATTCCCACCAGTATTAAGAAATATCTACAAAGTTCTGGGAAAAAAATAGGGTATAACTCAAGCTTTTTACAACACCCAGCCTCTGTCAAATGTGGCTACTTTTGTATGAAGTATATTAGTGAAAGAAACAAAGGTAAATCTGTTGAAGATGTTCTGTATTCCTTTACCCAAGAACCTAGTGACTATAATGAAAAAAATGTTCTCTATAAATAAATGGTGTTATTAATATTAGATTCGAAAAACTCTGAAAAGTCAGAAGACTTTACAATTGAATATTCCAGACCATTTAGGTTTAAGCAGATCGCTCTTCAGTCCTTTTCAATGTACGTTTCTTGGGATAACATTAAAGATGAGACCTTTTCATACTATGATGGACATCAGTGGTTTGATCTATCGCTCCCAGATGGAAATTATACCGTTAAAGGGTTGAACCGTTACATGCTGAAATTTTTTGGAAACGATTCACCAATTCTATTTGGTATAGTCGAGGAACGACAAAGAATAGCCATCAAGTTAAAAGATGGGTATAAGATTGATTTAACAAAATGCAAAAACCTGCATAAACTATTAGGGTTCAAACCTGAAATATATGAAGAGTCTGAACAAATAGGAAAGTACATTGCCGACTTATCCGGTGGGAATGATAACATTTATATACACTGTGATGTCGCGGAGGGAGCCTACATTAACGGCTTTCACTCTTCAAACGTAATCTATTCCTTTACGATGTTAATCGTCCCGGCAGTCAAATCATAAAATCATTTGAAAAACCTCTATTCTTTCCTGTCCGGATGGAGAGTGTTCACAGAATCAGAATGAGAATAACGAACCATAGAGGTGATTTAATTCCCCTCAATAAGCAAGAAGTACAATACAATTTTATTGCCCTCTAAATAAAGAAATGAATAAACATAGACTTCGAAGGAAGAGCAAGAAGATACAAGGAAGAGGGATCTTTTCAGATGCTTTTTTACAGAATCCCTCTGCGTTAGCCAAACAGTTTGTCCATGATAAGCTGAATGAAATATTTTCAAAGAAGAAAAAAACATGGGGCTGGACTGAAATTTCTGTGAATTTTGATTTAATAGCCATATAGCTATTAAATTAAGACAAAAAATTGTTTTTATAATAAATGAATAAAATATTTGATTTAAACAACACCGATTACTATTACGATGATGACATCGAAAGTCTTGAGTATAGAGAAGTGAGGCATGAAAACAGCGATAGTTTTACTGAGAATGCCACTTACCATTTCTTTATACATGACACTAACTCCAATATCTTATATTCTAATGGATATTTACAACAAAAGCTAAAAATTGTTAACAGTAATGGAACAGCAATAGCGGATGATAATGTAGCTCTCGTGAATGGAGGTGGTTTGATAAACGCCAACAGATTTACATTGGGCAACACTGAAATCGAAACCAACATTAATTATTCTGCTCTCATGCGACATGTGTTAGGTCTAATTCATTTCACTCCTGACTATTCTACTTCGGAAGCTACGAATATGCTCTTCTACGTAGATACGTCTGACACAGCGGACGGAAAACCCTTGAAATATGATGGAACTTTGGTAGATACAACTAAGATAACTGAATTTTTCGAAAAATTAAGAACTAACGACGAGTATAATCAAGGATTCAAAGAGAGATGCAAACTTACTCAAAATAGCAAAACTGTCACTATATGGATCCCGTTAAAATACGTATTTGATTTCTTCAATGAATACAAAAAGGTCATAACAGGGTTCCAAGTCAAGTTTGAGTTTCAGAGAAATCATAGTCAGAACATGGTGTATACAGATGAGCAAAATAAGGATTACAAAGTTGTTGTGGAAGATTTATCACTTTGGCTTCCTTATGTTAGATTTAAGAATTCAGCAGCTGCAAAATTTAATGAGTTAAAATTATCAAATAAGGCTGTTGAAATAAACTGGAACCAACATAGCATTGTAAAGTCGAATATTTTCTTAAAGAATTCAAGCGGGTCTTATTCCATAAATGCTACTTCAGACGAAGTATTGTCCTTGTACGTCATACCACAATACACTGAAAGATATGAAAATGCAAAAGAGAACAACATGTTATTCGACAACTTAGATATGATGGAATGTTGGTTGATGGTTAATAATGTAAGGGTTCCAACTGTTAGTTACATGATGGATTTTGAGAAAGGTGATTACAATCGCCTATACACAGCTCTTTTGGAGTCTGGACTCAACACCCTTACACCAGAAACAGGGTGCATGGTCAATTATTCCAATTTTGGTAAATTATATCCAATCATTTGCTTCAACCTGGCTCACCATGAAAATTATACAGACATGAATAACCTGACTATAGAGTTCAACTGGCGATTGAGAAACAACACCACCAAGAATTATGTCTTCTATTTCATCTTACGAGAACGCAAGAAGTGTTACTTAAACATAAAGAATCAAGATATTACCATGATCAAAACATTAAAGCTATAAATGGAACTGAATTTTAATTTTAATAGTCGAAAGACTATTGAAATTATTCATATTAAAATAAAGAAATGACAGCATACTATCCACTTTTTGAGGAAGAACTCAAAGAAGGACCTGGCATTCCAGGAATAGGGTTTAAACTGACACATGATGGTAATTATGATATGGAGGAAAAAGATATTAAGGAATGCTGGAGAACCTTTAGAAAATAATGACGTGACTACAAAATTTTACGTAGACAGATGTAGGAAGAATCTGAGGTCATCCATTCGAGATTTGTCAAACAAAAGTTTAGTCCTTTCAGAAAATGATCAACAATATGATGCAAAAGGAAAAAGAATTATCAATCTTTTAGCTCCAGTTGACAAGTCTGATTCTACAACTAGAGATTATGTAGATACAGTGGTTGACCAGTTGCGAAACATAAGTTTACTACACACACCTCAAGGAAATTTTGATGCGAAAGGTAAAACGATAAATAATGTGAAAGATCCGGAATCTGAGAAAAATGTGGTGAATAGACGATATTTTGAAAGTAATGCTTTAACGCTCCATGGGGAGGCTTATAATGCTAAAAATAGAGCAATCGCACATCTTGCGGATCCGAGCGCTAGTCACGATGGTGTCAACAAACAATATTTTGAAAATAATGCTTTGATTTTAAAAGATGATTGTTATGATGCTAACAATAAAGTGGTATCAAATGTGAAAGAGCCTGTGAATGTAAACGATGTAGTTACTAAAAAACATCTTGATTATTACTGTATTCTATGGAATAAAATTAATAAAAACTATTATGCTCACAATCAAAGAATTTCGGGTGTGAAAAGACCTCAATATGATACAGATTGTGCTAATAAATATTATGTTGATACTAAGACATTCTGTGCCTCTACAGATAGAGGAATACAATTTACGGAAGTGGTTTCAAAACTTTCCCTTTAATAGATTTACTTCGAAACTCTTAGACTCAAACTTAAAATTACCACTCGATATGTATATGAAAGTAACAATTTTCATAGCATGTGATAACATGAAGGAGAAACCAAAGATACGATTAGAAAAAGGTAAAGAAGTCCTTCTCGATAAGGAAACACGTGTCAATGAAGAATCAATCATTTTATTTGTGTATGGGAAACAGAATGATGTTTTAACTTTATCAGTATTGACAGGAGGACAATGTAAGTTGAAACCCTATTTACACATTGAAAAGTTAGAATTTTTTTAGCTCCATAAATAAATGGAGAAACTTAATTCTGTACGTATTCGAACTTATAAAGAACTGGACCGAGAATACCTGATTTCTGATATTGTAGTCCATACTGATAAAATTTTGATTCGCTTAGAGAATGGGTCACTTATTCACATACCTCTTGGCATACTAAATATAGAAGAGATAGAATCATTAAAAATAGACAAATCAAAGCTATGAGTGTGGGTAAGTATATAATTTTTCGCATTTAAAGAAATAAAAATTTTTCTCATATAATAAACGCAAAATGGAATTGTTAAATAAATTAAACGCACTCAGTTCATTAGAAGATGGAGCAAAGACATTCAGGAAAATGAGGGATCTCAACATCCACGAAAAATATCCTGTCACTGAAATTAAACAGGTAACCACAAGATATGGAAACAGAATAATTGTAGAATTGCCTGATTGTCTCGTATCGCTACCACAAAGATGTGATAAAATGGCGTCAGATTATTTAAAGCTCAATGATTTGAAACCTCTTTTCTTTGTGTATTTGGGGAGTAAGGATGTCGGGAAGTCTCAACCAGCCCAAATGTTTCAATTCGATATTTGATTTTAATGGTTTTAAAAATCATTAAAATCTAAAGAAATTTGTCTAGTTTAGATAAAATATCACACCCCCTTTTCCGAACATTTTTGTTCTTCTCTTCATGCAATATTTGATGCATTTGAATAACATATTTTAAAATCAGGGAATGAATTTCTTGATATTTCTCAGTTTCTTCTTCTTCTATACATAAGAATAACTTCTGACACACCCTCGCTAAACTAGTCATTCTACAGTTCACACTTCCGTAGAGCGCTATCATGTCGCCGAATAAGTCGTAAGTATTTTCCATTTCTGTTTATTATTATTCTCATTTCTTTTAAATGAATAAAAAGAGGAAGCGGAGAGGCTGCGACCTTGAGTCGTGAGAGAAACGGGTTTTTCTTTTTTCCCTGTCTGAATGACGTTTAATTTTAACTACCACTGGATGGCAGCACGAACTGGACTCGGAATCTAGTATAGAAAATTTTTCGCTTGTTTACGTTTAATTTCTGAAGTGTTTTTGACGATACTTTTCAATCAGATAAATTGCAGTCTTCGATATTTTGAAGATTTTTCAAACTCTGAGGGAGAAATGACTTGTTTAAAGCTATATTTCAGCGTCTTTTCGTCTTCCGTGACATGTATATATTACTTAGATGTTCTCTCTCTGTCGGGTACCCAGTAGCTCCGTGGCAAAGTCTAAGCTTAGCAACCGTAAGATCGCGGTTTCGATCCCCAGCCTCGGCTTGGTAGCAGCTTTCGTGAATAGTGTAATGCTATTTGCGTTAAGCTCACTTATGGATCGAACCACGGAGCGAAACATCAGTGGTGGGTTGAGACTTGTGGTCTCTATGTCCATTAAATGTTGTGTTTGTGTTGTCTTGTGTTGTCCTTTATATAATATATATATGCTTTATATAATATGCAGGCCCTGCTTGTCAGGTCAGTGATGCTGGAACTCCGGTTCTAGAATTCGTAAACAGCTGTTGGAACTGGACTTCTGGTATCACTGACCTGGCGGGCCGTTTTGCTATTTTTTTTAAGAAATGCCTTGTTCCCCAAAGAGGTTGCGTTCAAT
This sequence comes from Latrodectus elegans, assembly GCA_030067965.1. Taxonomy (NCBI): domain Eukaryota; kingdom Metazoa; phylum Arthropoda; class Arachnida; order Araneae; family Theridiidae; genus Latrodectus; species Latrodectus elegans. The sequence goes on along the minus strand of CM057817.1, from coordinate 95,885,003 downwards.
CGTGCTCGGGGAAAAAAATAGAAATATATTTTTTAATAGTTTTCGAACTATTAAAAGATAAAGACTTCCATTTTGTATTCATAAAACAATATTTTTCTTCAGCTCTCATCAAGACTCTCAATTATTTTTTGAAACTTTTCTTCTAAATTTCCTAAGTGTTCAATGACCTTTTCATTTGGGGGTATCATTGATTGAAGCTTCTGAAGTTCTGCTCGAAAGCTATAAATTAATGAGATGCGAGTACACACTTTAATCAAATGGGTTTTCTTTTTATCCATTTCTTTGTTTACATATTTGTTGTCTTTAAATACTTGAAATATCTCTCTACCTTTTGGCTGAGAAAAAGGGAGTGCTCACCGAAGGGGGCGTTCCAGATGACTTCTAAAAACGGGTCTATGGGGGGTTGGAATTTTTATTTTCATTTATTTTTAAATGGACAAAATATGGACAAGTGTTTGCCATTACTTTTTTAAAAGTAGGGAAAATTAATTATATGAAGTTAAGAAATATTTTTAAAAGGGGCGTGAGAAAAAGGGGGTGTTCACTGAAGGGTATACCCTGCCGTCTCAGCGACTTTTTCGTGAATAAATTATTGCGCTTTTGTGAAAAGTTTTATGGGAGCTATATTTAAAGTGGAGCCATTATATTTCCAAAGTGGGTATATGCACCATTGTTTTTAAAAGTGGGTGGGGTTGATTTCTGTGAGTGGTTTTTACACCATTGCTTTTAGAAGAGGGTGGAAAGTTTATGGGGTTTTGGGCCATTGTTCTTAAAAGTGGGTTGAAATTTTATGGGGCTTTTGCACCATTGTTTTTAAAAGGGGCAGAAATTTAATGGTGGCGCTGCGAGCCATTGTTTTTAAAAGGGGGTGGAAATTTAATGGGGAGGTTGACACCCATTGTTTTTTAAAAGGGGGTGGAAATTTAATGGTGGCGCTGCGAGCCATTGTTTTTAAAAGGGGGTGGGAATTTTTATGGGCACACATTATGGTCTAAACATCACTGCGCCAGCTCTGTCAAATGCACACTACTAATATTATATTTATAGATAAGTATTTTTAGTATATTCACAAAATATACTAGACTATTTTTTGATATAATTTGTCTGAAAATTATAAATTCCCTTTGAGTAGGAAATGAATGAGTTCTTTGAGATTTAAATTTGATTAGTTATTCTGCTAGAAATATTTTACAAATAGTAAAAAAAATGTTGTATCATATAAGTATCACAATATTATCCTTTCTAAATTATATTTTGACAGTTATAATAATTGAATGAAAAAATGTTCTAAATAGGTATTTTATCAGGCCTCAGAGAAAACCTCAACTGAATTTTTCTGTGACAACAGTTGGATTTAATCCAAAATCTGCTAAGCATGAGAAATTCTTCAAGTATTGCACCGTCGGGAAACCCTGGCGATAAGAAGCATACTACAAGCTTTCATATAAAAGAAGAACCATTTAATTAAAAACAGAATAATACAATGTGATGAAATTCTACGTTTAGTTCTAATGAATAGTAAGATTCAAACTTGGTATAAATTGCATTGAATTATAGTTAAAGATCCTGATAAGATATATTAGGGGGTACAATGAAACAAAAGTTACACATTGATTCACTCTATGCAATTGCATATATTACTCATTACACAAAATTTTTTAAAGTAAAAATGCTTATAATTATCAGTAATACTCCATAAATATTACTATATCTTAATTATATATTAATTAGTTAGTGATTCTAGAAATTTTTAACTAATATTGAGCAGATGAAAGTAATAATATTAATTAATAAACTTGTTTCTCTTTCAAAATACATCAGCATATTACTTAAATTTTCCCAAAAAGAGATTAAAAGAATTCAAGAACTATTCCATGTACCAAATCAAAATAAAAACTTTTCCTGAAAAATTAATTTTTTTCATCATTTAACTATTTAGTATGATATATAGCACTATTTTGTCCGCAAATACAATTACATATTAATTAGTTAACAATCAAACATGAAACTGATCTTCTTACTGATTGGTTTAACAAGGAATTCCAAGACAGCACTTAAAGAATTTTTTTTACATGTCGCACATTTTTTTTCATATTTTTATAAAATATTCATAAGTTTAAGCTCTTGAGAGTGTATCCTAGAATCTCGCAATCAAATGATTCACAAAAATGTATACATAAATTTCACTTTTCGTTTTTTATTTCAATGTTCTCATGGTAAACTATCATGTATAATTGTATTTATATGTGTATGTAATACATATAACAGTTTATTAATAAAATTATTAGATTTATAAATCATTACAGTTGAATTTTTACTCTTAACTAGATATCAATTACCTGCAAAATTTTTCTACAGCAATTTCATATTTTTATGTTTATTGCTTTTTTAAAATTTCAGAATTCAGGTGATGAGATGAATTTTAGTTAAACAGAGCAGAATTTCTTATCAAAATCTGTTTTCTTTCCTCTTCACTTAGTCTCTTTACTTTCTTGATGGAGGTTGGATGAGAGAAGAGCTTTCAATAATAAATCCTCTGCATACCTATGTCTAGCAATCAATTTCCATATTGGCCATTCTTCGAAGCAATCGTTCGAATTGTGTCCTTTTCTGGATATTTATTAATATTCAGAATATTTTTGAATTCTCAGAGTATCGGCACAATTTCTACCTCCCAATTTTCGGTCAAATTAATTTTCACATAAGCTTTAATAGATCTAAAAAAAGCGAATTCTTGTATGGTTAATACAAAAGTTTCTAACATCGCAAAATACGAGAAATAAACACGGGAAATGACTCTCGAGAGCTGCCAAATGTTCTTGCGATTCAAACAAGTCACAGGTTTGTTCGTTTATTTCAAGCACCTGGTTTCGAAATTCTTAGGCATCGAGTGGCTTTTTTGCGCATTTTACTTCGAAAGGAAGTTGGTTTGAATAGAAAATGCTTTTAGTTCTTAGAACCTACATTCCTTGAGTACTGATTTTATGTAATAAAAATTAGATTCACATAGATTTTTTTTTACTTAAACCTATTGAAATAAAAATATTATGTGAAAAAAAATGAAATTTGATTTTATAGTATAATATTGTAGTTTTTTTAAGTTTTAAAGCTTCAATACAAAGTATATTGGAAATCTGAGTGAAATGTATAATAAAGATTTTTGAATAAAACAATCACTTATTATTTTCCTTCTCGCTTGTTAGATATTAAAGCAGTTTCCATCAGAATTCTAAAATTTTAATTTAAAGAAAAATCTTTAAAATCTGTTTAAGTTAAATCCATGATATATTGTTAGAATTTCACAAGTTTATTGCTTTATCATATTTTGAAGTTAGTGCCCTAGCAAGAAAGAGGAATTCCTCTTTATGGTTTGTTTCAAGTCTTAAAATTTTAAGAATTAACATCTTACCTTCTAAGAAACTATCATTTAAATTTTTCCAATTTCTCTCAGCTGCAATGTAGTAGGGTATGCAATGTAGTACAGAAGGTCTCTAATTCGATATCAGTGGCTATTAATGAAGGGTGGATGAGTTTCTAATGATGTCGTTCTATGCGTGCCCTCTTTTCAGAGATTCTCTAGTCTGGCCTTTCAACAGACTATGTGGCTTATAATGTACTCGACAGTGCGGAGAAATTATTTTCTTCAATTCACTACATTGATGAAGCTAATGATGGGATAATTCAGTTTCCTTATGTATTTATTTGGAAAAAAAGGAATTTTTATGTAAACCAATTCAATTTTACATTGTAATAAAATTCTTTATGGAATCTTATCCCATTCGACCATATGTTTCTATTTGATATAGCAATCTTAGTGCATGTTAAATTGATCAAGTGCACTTATTTTCCTCAAAGAATTGCCAGTCCCACGTCTAACAAAAACTATTCCCAACTAATATCAAATATTTCATTCTATATTTTAAAGAAAATGTAATTCTTATATACACAGCATGTTTATAATTTTTTTATTTTCAGATATTTACAGATATATAAAAGATGTGTGTTTTAATGTCTTTCGCACAAGAAGAATATTAATTAAAAATTATTACATTTTATTTGAAATAAGCAAGCAATTTTAGTGCAAACAGAAATTGCTAAAACATTTTCCTCTTTACACACTGAACTGGCCCTCATAGGCAAAAACATACTCTAGTGTGACAAACCGACTAAGTTTTATATTAATAATTTATTATTGTCACGTAAATTATGACATTCAATTAATGAAAGAAATATAAACTATACACCATAATTTAAACTGAAATTCATTATAACTTCATAATATTTTGTTATTGAATAATTAGTGAATCCCAGTATACAGATATGTTTATTTAAAATTTCTTTTTATTGTCAGAAGAACTTATTTTCCTAAATACTGATTGAAAATGACATTCATTTTTTTTCTTTGCTTTGAAAATTAAATCATGTTTCTTTCTTCTCTAATGAGATGAAAATAAATATTTTTCATCACAGGGTGTGATTATAATGAATGTTTTCATATTTATAGCTATTCATCGCTCAATGTCATTAAGAGAATGTAACTAAAAGCGTATTTTAATAACTGAAAAATATCGTGAAAAAGCCCCAAGTAAAAACATATCTCTAAACATACCAAAAAGAATACATGATAATAGTAAATACATGATAACAGTTTTATAGTAAATAGGCAATTGAAAATTAGACTAAGTTGGTAAAATAACAAATATGAACATACGTACTATCAAGTAATTACTTGATTATCTAAAAAAAAACAGTGAGACGAAATATTGGGTATATTTTAAAAAGAAAAGATAAAAAGTTAATTATTTTTTCTCTGTTTTTCATTGATTAAAGTGTAAAATTTTGGAGCATTTTAGAAATTAAGTCTTGCTAACATTTCCTTAGAAATAAGATAATTTGGATTATAAATTGAATACGTTTCATAAATCTAATATACATTCTTAAGAATTGCATACAATGAAGCTTAAAATTAAATTCATTCTAAGCATTTCCTAACTAAACAAGCAAAGCTGACAGCCAAACGATTAGCTATTTTGTATTCAGATCAACAGTTTGTGGGCTTGAATCTCATTTAGGGCATGGATTTTTGCAGTAGTACGGAATCTACATTAATATGCAGGTCAAAATCCAATAAACCCTACTAAGTAATAAATTGCTGTTGATCTATAAACAAACTAAACTAAAATAAGACATCTAATGGTTTTCTGAATAGACTTCATAAATCTGAAAATTTTCAATGAAAATAAATAAGAAAGCATTTAAAGTAATTCAATTCTGAATTGTAATGCCTTTTTAAATATGCATCAAACTTTAAAAGATTATAAGAGTAGTGCTCAAAAGTACGCTATTTATAAATTTATAAAGCAAATAAAATTTAAAACTAAATAAACAATCTCAGATAGTAACTTAATATACAACATGCTGCACTTCGAAATAAATTAGCCTTGCATATCTGTGTGTGTTGTCGATTATGAATTCTACTTAAAAACATTTTATCCCTCAAGACTCAACATGATTATTTTTATCACTAACTACATCGCTTTAAATCAACATTGCAAAATAAATCTAATAACTGATTAGTATCTCATCTACATTTTTTTAACACTAATTTATTGTCACTGTCAACATTAAACATATAATGAAAATGAGAAAAATTCGTAATAAAAAACATCTGTTACAGCAACAAATAAATTGTATGCTCCAAATACTAAAAAAAATCATTTCAAATGTGTGTGTTCTCCGGTTGAAGTCAATCTCAGTATAGCGGAAGTAGTCGTAGGACTTTCATCGAAGGGTGTTTTTACTTAAGAACTCAGGAAATCTGACTGCTCTATATTCAGAACAGTGTCGCCTGTACTAAATAGTCAATGTCTTTTTTTTGCATCCAACTATCATTTTTGATATATCTGCAGGTAGTGAACAAGTAAACCAATAAAATGTTGTTGAAGCATAAAAAGAGTTCACATTAGCATCCGTAGTGTTGTCTTTAAGAAACACAACGGGGCATTGCCTGATGGAGTCGATATCCGTGTTGCCCTGATGAATTGAAACAAGTCGAAATAAGTCTTGTAATAATCTGTCAGAAACCTCTGATTTTTTTAAAATCTTATTTCTGAAAACATAAATTTTTGTGTTCGCAATCAAATTATAATATTGAATATTTAATCTAACTCACTTTTTATACTTGTAAATATTCAAATCAATTCTCATCTCTTATTCAATGAATTTTCTTAGCATTTCATGAATGACAATCAATGTCGTTCTGGAGACTGAATCAGATTAAAATCCCTAATTTCTCTCTCTTTCGCTTTTAAAATTTGCTATGAATTCCCTAACTTTCTTTAAGTACTTACTAAAAGAATCAGTGAAGAAAACATGAGATCTATTTGTTAGAAACATTAAACTAATTTTCTCTCGATTTCTGTGGTTCAAAATGAAATCCGTCTAGGAAATAAATTCTATTAATGCTCACTACTAATTGAATTTGATGTGAAATGAAGTGTTTCAAATAGAAATATTAGAGGTACTTGATTATTAAAAGCAAACTTTGATCTGTAATTTTTTAAATTAGTATTTTTATGAAATAAATATTTTAATATATTTTTGAAATAATTTTTAACTGTTTCCTTTTATCTTAATTTTAATTTCAGGGAATCAAAAATTAATCTAGTTCATGAAGATCTTTTCCGTTTTAATTTATTTGCGAATATTACTCGTTATACGTTTTGTTTTATATTCACATTTGTATACATAATTTTTTTCACAGAAATTATTACACTAAAAATATACAATGCTTCAAATTTTCATGATGCAATTTAAAAGCAATTTATTTGAAAATGCTTATGGGATTAATGACATCAATGAGTTCTTCTATGTCAAAAATCCCTATGTCCATGAATAAGAAATCAAAACTCCGTAGAAAATAAAATTTTAATAATTACAGTGAAAGGCAGGAGATCAAATTAGTACACAAAATAAAAAATTCTTTCATCTAATTGCAACTCTAGGATTTGATCCTTGTGAGCTCAGGAATTGTCCGATTGCAGCGATTTTATCTTTGCAGAAACTATCTGTTCGTGTGCACAAGTTTCCACAAAAGAGGCCATCTTCTGCATTATCCATGTCTTGTTATACAAATCTACCGCTGCACCAAGCACAATATAAATTTTTGCGAAATCCATGAAAATGATTACTATCATTATAATTTCATAATGCTTTGAATAACAATGTTTATCTTGCACTAAAACTAATAATTTTTCGAATATGTTTCACCACATTTACAGTTAGTAATTTCTCAGTGCATGAAATAATTATCTGTAATTTAAAATATCGTAATAGCAGTGCACAAATAATAGTTTATAAAACGTAAAAAACACAAAATTTGAATAGATTTCCTTGATTGGGAAAATCAAATTCAAAAGTTCTTTGTGAAAAAAATTAAATGTAAGTTTTGTGATTTATTTTATTTGTATCAAAATTGGAATTTTATCAAAGAAAAATAAAAACAAATGCAAAAATACTTAGAATCAACAGATAACTATTGTAATTTATAAATACATTTTAGCTTTATGCATAAATCTGTACGCACACACACATATGTGTGTGTGTGTTTCTGTATTAAACATTAATCTAAAATCCGATATACTATCAAACGAAAACCTAAAATCTATTTTTGCTAAGATTTTTTTATCAATTTTATATTTAAAAAGAGGCCTTTTAAATTTTAAATGCTTACTTTAACTTTTTTTTCAAAATACCAGTCACTTTTATTTACTTTATTACACTTTTATTTGTGTATTATCCGGTTGCATCCGTATTCAGGATTTCCTGCGTTAAATCTTTCAGTCAAATGAATTTTTTTGTAAGGAACTAAAAATGGATGTAAAATCTCAAGAGTTGAAAATTTGTATTATTACAAAATAAGTAACAAGTTTCTTTTAATATTGTTTAGTTCTTTTAATATTAAGCAAACTGATATCTTCCCATTATATCTTTCCATATTATATACGACGATACGGAAGTGTGTATATTCACACCGTGTCCTAAACATGTAAATACAAAAGGTCACTGTATTTACCTACCCGGAAAGCAAAATAGCACTACGTTTACATAGTGCATATTCCTGCAGATATAAAGTGATACCCAGAAATGAAAATTACGTTGAAAATCATGAGATATTTCATGCCTTTTCTCTTCGTTGATTTTTTGCTAACTAACAATAAACAAATTTGAGTATACTGATTTGAATAAAACGAAAATTTGAAGTTTAAGAATCTTAACTTATAATATTCGTAAACACATTAGTAAATTTAAAATTAAAATCATATGTTTTTGAAATATCAACAAAACATTTTAAAAATGTTTTAAAAAATAATCTTATTGAAAAATTTGTAATTGTTTGTGTGCTTATGAAATTTGTATTTATTTTTCAATAAAAATCTCGGCAAATATAATACTTATAAAATAGTTTAGATAATATATATATATATATACATAATTGAAAGTATTCTTTTTTTTAAATCAGAACATTTATTTATACACATATCCTTACAAAGGCATAAATTGTAGTATACAAAAAATAGACTGCAAAATAATATTGTACAAATGCAAAAGCTATAATCTTTCAATTGGGGGCCTTATTTATCTTGTGTGTTAAGTTTAAAATATGGCCACATCTAAGTGAATTCTGAAATCTTTGCCCCAGGATATGATGCAAAATATCATAAAGCGTACATTGGTCAGTTTTATGCTAATTGATGTCCATAAATACCTCAACAGCTTGTTTCCCTTTCTAACTTGAATTTCATTTGAGCACACTGACTGCCCAGAGAATGGCATATCCCTTTCCTGACGATATGTGGTGGGTAGGACCGAAAAGTACTTCCATTAATATTCTTAACTAAGGAGCGCAGAATGAATGCCTCAAGCATCACGTGATTGTCCACTACAAAGAGTAACTTCTGGGTACTGTTGATTTCAAGTAGAAACCGACTTTAACGGACAATTAAACTATAGCTGAAGTGACCAAAATCTAATTATATGAATTTTGTAACTTGATGAATAAAATAGTAGTTAATTTTAATTTTACAGTCTCTTCAAATATATAACCGATTAATTTAATAAAGAAAATTGTTAAATCCTTCTACTGAAGTACGGAGTAAAAAATCTCATTTTATTTGCAGAAAAATATTTCCAAAAGTTATTTGAATGTAGAAAATGGAATAAATAAAATTATTTTGAATCTAGAGCACAAGTAGGAAAATTCTCTAGATTTGATTGTATTTCGAATTAATATAAACTTGCGCATTAAACTGGGCACAAATCTAATTTTTGGACCAGGAAACTAACGTGTAGAATATTGTTCCTAGGTTTTTGAATTCATCTTTTATTGATTCTTGTCAACAAATTTTTGTATAAATATGATCCAGAATAAAAATGAATACGAAAACAGTCATAAAATGTGTATTCAGTCTACAATCTGATGAGGAGATATTTACAATGTTTATGCAAAATTGTTTTTCATAACTAATATTTTTGTTTTCACGTAAACAAAAAAAATATTTTTGTTTCAGAAAAAATGGACTTCGGGAAAAGAATTAGTATAAAATAAATGTAATGTTTCAAAATATTAAGTCAACGTGTGTTTTATCTACAGTTACAAAATAAATTTTTGTAATTTCATGTGTAAAATTATTATTTGTACAAAATGCATGTAGTAAAGTCTTACAGAAATGTAAAGATTTATGTAAAGTAACTTTGCTTATGAAAAAAAAATTATTTACTTTGAATCGTATTTTTCTCAAATAAAGATGAACTACAGAATAAATTGCAATTGAATAGTCCTAAATATTAATTATTGGTCATGAAGATACAGTTATTTTTTACAGGCAATTCCTCACTTGGTTTGAATAAGTTAAAAAGGAATATTTTCACGGATATAGATAGAAAATATCAACTACTTTACAAAAAGGACACAATTTAAATATACATTAATTTTATTTCTGTCAAAAAACTCAGCAGCACACACACATTTCTGTTTTCATTATAAATTTATTAAAATAACTTATATCTAATAAATTAATTTATATATTTTGTGTTACAAATTATATATTAGTCATTTAAGAGCCCAGCAAAATACAATATCAATTTTTGATTCGATGTTAGTATAGAGCTCAACAGTTTGCAAGGCTTTGAACAACTGTATTATTTTTGCCTTTAGGAAGCAATTTCCTAGACAAATTACTCTGTATGAAAGTGTCACAAGAACAAATACCTGAAAACCACACAAGAATCCCTCTTTTGATGCACATGCAAATGCATAACAACTCTATCTTTTTGTGTAACAATGCCAGGAATGAAACTTGAATAACACATCCTACATGAATAACAACTGCCTGCCTTTTAAACTACTGATTTAAGCAAATATATTACTTTTTGTTTCTAAAAAAATTTTAAAAAAATTAGTACATTTTTAATATAAATTACCCTTTTTATTAAGATAAACTAAGAAATTTTAGTGCTGTTAAAATAAAAAGCGTTATATTGACTTATAAGTAACGATTGTATGTAACCTGAACTCCTTTATTACTGAGGAAACCTTCAAATATTTTTATGCATTTAGTACAGAAGGGTTAGTCCGAAACAGCCGCAAATGATCTCACAATCCATTGCTTATAGAATTATAATGATAATAAAAAAAATCGTTAAATAAGTACTTGCTTTCATTAAATATAATTACATGAATGTTTCTCTAATATATGTATGAGCAATATTCCTTTCATTTTTGCATAAAGCTATGCAGCAGTAACTTTAATATATTTCCCAAACTAGAAGATTTTTCTCCAAAGTATAATATTTCAAAACATAAATGCATATACTTATGATTACTTTCATTTTCAGATTTATAAAATTACTGTAATTATATATATATTGATTTTTTTTCTTAATCTACATTACGTGATCAACTTTATTAAATTTATATATATATATATATATATATATAGAGAGAGAGAGAGAGAGACAGACAGACAGACATTTTTAATTAATTTTACACACACGCATATATATATATATGTATGCGTATGTGTGTGTGTGTGTGTGTGTGTGTGTGTGTGTGCATCCATATGTATGTATGTATGCGTGTGTGTGTGCATGCATATGTATGTATGTATGCGTGTGTGTGTGTGTGCATGCATATGTATGTATGTATGCGTGTGTGTGTGCATGCATATGTATGTATGTATGCGTGTGTGTGTGTGTGCATGCATATGTATGTATGTATGAGTGTGTATATATATGCATATGATAATAAAACTACAGTTACAAATTTTGTATAAAGCAATAATGTGGAATAATACATTGGAGTGCAAACCTTAAGCAACAGGTGGTTTTTCTGCCATAACTCCACGTGAAATCATCTGAGGGACATGAAATTCAGACATGAGACACACCATTTTGTACTTAAAGGATGGCGAAAGCATAGTTGCACAAAAAGGAGTACAATGCATATTGTATGGAATCAAACAAAAATAGGCTTTATTGAACTCACAGTATCCCTGCACAAAATCATCTGTTTATTGGGAACAATAACAAACAGATGTTCCTTAGCATGGTATACGCCCTCCCATTATTGCAATGGTTGTTTCGCACCGTTTCCCCATACTCAGCGCCAGATTGTCCAGTTTCTTTCCGTTATGTTACTGGGATGAAATCGTGTCCTAACCTCTCTCCAAATCAACTGGTGTTGAGAATCACTTGTGGCACTGAAACGACTCTCATCTGTAAAGAAAAGGCAACTCCATTGATCACATGTCCAATTTTTGTGCTCTTTGCACCCCTCTAAACGGTGCCGCCGATGGCGAGCTGTCAACGTAATACAGCATTCGGGACGGCGGGCGAATAGGGTACCTTTGTGAAAGCGTCTGGCCACAGTAAACCGAGACACTTGTCTCCCCATTGCTGTACACAGTTACTGAGCAATGGTGCTGACTGATTTCGGGTATTTTCGCCTGCAGGACGACATAGCGATCATCCACTGCAGTTTTTTTCCTGGCGGTCACCACCAACCTTTCGAACAGCTGTACCTGTGGTTCTGAAGGCTTTCCAAGTCAGCAAAACTACACTTTTGTTGATTCCGAACTCTTCAGCTACACTGGTCTAACTACACCCCTCCTCTAATTTTCCAATCACTCTTCCACATGTGAAGTCATCCAGATGATTCTTCTTGCCATATTTTACAGACACTTACACTTGAAACGAATTTCTTTAATTGCTCCTCCGTCCTTCCATTTATTGTAGGCTTGAAATGCGTGCTCCGAGCGCACACGTTTTGCATACGCTCACGTCAACTCTGACATTTTGCATACGCATAATCTTTCTACTGAATTACATGTTCATTGCACTGATCACAAGAACTCTTTTTATGCAATTTTATAGCTATCTGCTTAAAATTTACATTGTTGTTTAAGTTTTGCACACCAGTATTGTTAAGTTAAAAGCAACTCTTTATTTTTATTGCTTATAAAATCAAAATTTTTTATACATTTTAGTAAGTCAACAATGCTTCTTATATGATGTCAAAAATACCATTTATAAAAGGCAATTAAAATTTTATTTAGGATAATGATGATTTTTTTATATTATTCCATGGCTAAGACTAATTTTGCTTATTTAGTAATATTGCTTATTTAGTAAGCCTTGTTTTAACAAGAGAACATTAAATAATGTTAATATATTTCTTACCATGAAAGAGGATCTTTAATTTAATATTTGATAGATACTGAATACTTCTTTTAAAGACAGTAAATATTTTGATATAAATTTAATTGGAAAATGATATTTCCCTTTATTACTATACATGTAGACTTACTGCGAAAAGATTTTTCTGATTCATTCCTAGATAATGTGTTGATTGATTATATAAGATAATCATAATGGTGATATTGGAAAACTGAAGCTAAGATACTTTGTTGAAGGTCAAATTATATTCATTGATACTAATGTCTTTCTTTTACAACATTTGACACTAAAGAGAAGTCTTAAAGAATTCTCTTAACATCTCATGCTAACATCTGGTCTACGCAATATCTATTTCAGTGGACTTAATAGGAAACTTTTAAACTTAAGGAAAGAAATTCTATCTCTCTTTCGAATGGAAAGTTATCATAGTATAATTTGGTGTGTTAATGACATGAGTTGTATGCACTAGTAATTGCAGCTTTACTTCAGGAGTTTTGACTGAAAGAGAATGCATTCATGTTATGAAGATCAACAAGCAAGCTCTCAAGAAACTTATATATTATTAAAACACAAGTGTAGTTAATAACTTCTAAAATAATCCAATTTTTAACTGGTTCACAAAGATAATGATAAAATGCATCAGAAATTTCTGAACAAAATATGTCATATAGGCAAAAGCAAAAGAATCCAATGCATCTTGATTTTAATGAATTTAATTATTAAGTTTTAATGAATGACTGAATGATAGTTTACGGTATGTTTATTAAAGTACCATTGTTATATTTTTCCTCATATATTGTTAAACTTTATTTTATTAACATCTCTACTACTCCAATTGATGACACGTATGTAGAATCTGCATTCTCAAATAAGTTCAAAGTGTATAAACATTCTCTCTCTGACATGAATTATTCTTACGATAAATAATTCCTTCTATGTGTTACTTATTATGTTATCTCAGATAAGTATAAGTATTTAAGATCCATTTTATATCGAATCCAGTTATTGATAAGAACTAGTTTATTTTAGACTCTGTCTATAAAGACTTATTTTTGTAAATTTTCATAAAAATGCACTTAGAATCATTTCACCTCAGGATCCTATTAGTACTTGAGGATAACTTTCTCACGGGAAATCCCCGTTTTCAATACCTCTTCATTATTGGGTTTCATTTCTTTCTTTCAAAAAGTACTACTTTCTGATGCCTCTTCATGGTTTGACATTACATTTTCTTGTACGAATTCATGTTTTGAAATCACTGCTTCACTACAGAATCTACTCAACGTTATGGATTTCGATGTTTTACTAATATGATCCCTTAAAGTGTAAGTAATGTTAGAAAAGAATTAAATAAATTAATATCTAAGTTAGTCAAATTGTAATTCAAAATTTTAAATGCATAAAATGATTTAAGAACTATTATATTTTACACATAAGTGCAAATTACCGTAAAATGTAATTTAATGTTGTTTTTTTAATTTCAACTCTCAAATTTAGTCCTATAAATTTCCTTTAAAGTGTTCTAATATCCTTAAATTAAAGCGTATCTTATATATGCATGATTCAAGATGTTTTTTATAATTCATAACCTATAAATAAGTTTCACTGCTTCAACAAAAGTTATTTTATCACTGACGTTCATTAATTGTTGGTTAGTTTACAATTCTGAAAAAGAACTAACATTTAAGAAATGCAAAAAATTTGTTAATATACGTTTATATTTATAATTTGGAAAAATCATGTGTAAAATCATTTTGCAAATATTTGTAAAAAAATAATTTTTAAAAAATTTCAGTACTTCTAACTTTTTTTAATAATTTAAATATGAAATAACATAATAATTTAGTTAACTTTGCTTTTCATGTAAGTGAGGAAATATTAAAATAATATATATAAAATATAAATAAAACACACACAGTTATAACACATATTGGTTATATATTGAATTAATATTTTTGACAAAATATAGATTGACAAAGACAAACCAAACTAGTTATGCTTTCTTCTCATAAAATCTAAGATTATTTATTATTTATTTATTTTGGGCATAAATGAGCATGAAGTTTGTGTGTACATTTTCTTTCTCAAATCCTTTTTCTTGCAAAAATAAAATATAATATATGCGGGATTGAGAGCGCCACCAGAGGGCCATTCACATGTTCACCATCGGACAGAGAAGAGAGGAAAAAAGGAAAACAATGAGGTGATGGACGAGAAAAAAAGCGATTGCATGAAAACACGAATTTGATATTGGACTAATTTCGAATTATAACTAACTAAGATGTTAAACTGTTATTTAATATACATTTGTCAATATGTAAGTAGCTTTTTTTATTTTGTCCAAAACAATTATTAAATCATTTAAACATAATGTATTATTGTTCCTGATAATGAAACGATAGAACAAACAATTTTGATGTCAGAAGTGACATACGTGTTGATATGATCCTATGAAGAACAGATTGTGTTGATATGATGATGATGATGATGAAAAAATGTTAATTATTTTCTGAAACTATAATACTATTCAATTTCTATTTCTCAGTTCATTTTATTACTTTGGATGCTACCGTTACAAGAATAATCATCCTACAAGTCAAGCATCAGAAAAGGGATGTACATTTTTTTATTTCAAGATGAAACTAAATGACATGAAAAAGATACGCATTGTATTACATATCAATAAGTTGGACAAAGTAAAAGTTCTACATAAATTTATTTTCGATTCTGACGGTGATCAGTCAAATCGAAAGCATATAAGAGAATTTTCTGTCTTTAATTTTTCTACTGAATGTGAAAATTTTAAAAAGAAATTAAAAACTAATGGAAGATAATTTTTCTTTGAACGAATTAATAACTATTTCAAATAAATCTGAACGAATTAATAACTATTTTCATTCGAAGGAAATAAATCTGAAATAGGAAAAAGAATACTTGAGCAATTGTATTCTTTGGGGCTGAGGGAATGAGTGACGCATGTCTGTCGAAATCAGAAGTAGACGAAACGAACAAAAATGAAAGCGAAGAGATTCTCCAATGCAATGTGTGTGTGGGGGGTGGGAGTAAAATTAATACTTTAAAGTGTGTGATATTGCTAATGAACTTAATAAAATGATTGATTCACAAAATATTTATATCAATTATTCTCTGATATCGAAACCACAGTTACCAAATTTAATGCTGAGTTGCATGAAAACATAAATAACTGCATTGAGAGTTTTGAAACTGTATCGAAATTGTTCCATTTATCAGATTTACAAAAGTTTATTTTTGCTTAAACATCACTTGGTGGAAATGCCTTATTATTTGTTAGAACGGAGCCTGAAAAAAACTCGTAGAAAAAATTAAAAGATCTCTTAATCGACGAATTTTCCATTGAAATACATTCTACTAATCTTCATGAATTTTTAAGTTAAAGGAAAATGAAAGATTCAGAATCCATCTAGGAATATTTTTTAAAAATGAAAGAACTTTATCACTCAGGAAAAATTGATGATGCTAAGTTAATACATTATTGTGATTAAAGGGCTTAGTGAGAAACATGAAAATAAAATTATTTTATACGGATAAAAAAAACTGATATAGAATTTAAAAATAAACTTAAAGTTCAGGAAGTAGTGAAAAATGATTCAGCAAAAAGTAAATATGCTTTCGATAAAATGAAAACAAAACATGACGCTAATTTTAGATCTTATTCTTTTGTTAAAAATAAATCAAAATATGATGGGAATAATAAATATAACTCAAGGTATGAATCTAACGTTAAATTTAATTCTAAGTATGAAAATATGAATAAGAATAAAGTAAAAGTTATTACTAATTTTGATTTAAGAAGTAGAGTGAGTTACAATTGTGTGGTTCACGTTCACATATTTCTAAGTATTGTATACATAAAGATAAAGGTTAAAAGTGTTTTTCGTGTCAATCTTTTGGACTTAAAGCCTTGGAATGTCCGAAATCAAAAGAAACAAGTTCTTTTGATGGTCAACCGAAAATAAATGCGATCAGTTCTGAAAACTTAATTCTTAAGGATAATAAAATTGGTACTTTTAATATAACTTCATTAATTGATACTGGAAGTCAGAAAACCATATTGAAAAAGAGTTTATTTAATAAAATTAAAGACACTGTTAGTTTATAATCTTCTAATATTTCGTTGACTGGTTTAGGAATGAAATCAATTAAACCACTTGGTTATTTTAATGCAGAAGTTAAAATTGATAATTCGAAAGTTAATACAGATATTTTTGCTATGAATGATGACTGTAAGTTTTGATTTAATTGTAGGAACTGATATTATCAACCAATATACTTGAATAGTTTATGCCAATGGAGTATGGTATCACACTAACAAGAACAAAACATACAATTTCTAAATTAATTTTGTAAATCTTAACGATGAATCAGAAATTAATTTAAGTCACATTAAGGATAAATCATTGTGCTCCGAAATACATTTACCAATAAAAAATTATGTTCCTAGAAAATTAAAACTGTTGATGTTAAGATGAAAATTAATTTAACAGATGAAATCCCCATTTGTTCTTCTCCCCGACAACAACCACCTTTTTAGAAAAATATAGTTGAAGCTCAAATTGCTGAATGGTTAGCCAAGAAAATAATTCGTAATAGTTCTTCCGATTTCTCTTCACCCTGTAGTATTAGTCAAGAAAAAGATAATTCTCAGACTTCGTATTGATTACAGGCGGCTTAATTTGGAAAATTGTTCGTGAACATTTCCCTTTTCCAGTTGTTGATGACGTAATAGATAAATTACATTCTTCCGTAGCATTCACAACTTTGGATTTAAGAAATGGCTTTTTCCATGTTGACGTTGAAGAAAATTCTTGTAAATATACTTCATTCGTTACCCACGATGGTCAATATGAGTTTTTGAGTGCCCATTTGGATTAACTTATTTTCTGAGTATTACAAACACATTATTGATGTATTTTTGAAAAGTATTTCAAAAATACATCAATAATGTGTTTCGACAATTATTAAAAGAATTTGTTGTAGTGATTTACATGGATGATTTAATTATTCCTTCCGAAAATAAAACAGAAGATGTTAAAAAACTTAAACTTGTCCTGCAAGCTGCGTCGGAATATGGGCTGGAATTGAACTTAAAGAAATATAATTTTTTGAAGCGTGAAATAGAAGTTTAGGCTATAAAATAATGAATGGTAAATTACACAAGTCAACAAATAAAATGAAAGCTGTAGTTAATTTTCCCGAACCAAAAAGTGCAAAAGACGTTCAGAGTTTTTTTAGGATTGACTGAGTAATTTAGAAAGCTCATTAAGAATTATTCTATTATTGCTAAACCTTTAAGTGATTTATTAAGGAAACTGTCTAAATTTAAATTTGATGAAAATGAAAGAAATTCCTATTACCAATTGAAATACATTTTATCCACGGAACCCTTCTTTCAATTTTTAACCCTCAAACCGAAATTTATTGGGATGCCAGCATTGATGGTTATGATATCACTCCTATTCAAAAACTTTTAGTAGATACTCGGTTCCACCCTGCTTACTACATTAATAAGAAGACAACAGAATCTAAGAAACAAATTTTAAAAGTTCAAAACGAAAATCTCAAAACCTATAATTTAACAAGAAAGCAAGAAAGAAAATTCAAATTAAATGATATTGTTGATATTAAATGTATACAACAAGGTTCGGGTCTCAATTTAAAATCCAAATATTTAGGGCCCTACAAAATAATAAAGCAATGACACATACGATGTTCAAAAAATTGGCTTTACCAAAGGATCATCATTCATAAAGAGCATGTTGAAACCTTTTATTGTAATATCTAGTAGAATTCAATCCCCATTACGTATTCATATTTTTTCGCTGTCCAAACTTTCCCCATAAAGAGTTCAAAAATATTTTAGCTATAAATCTCAAGCCTGGATTTTCTTTTATGTTTTTCAATTTTATACCTAATTTCTCTAAAGCCTTTATTCTTTCTTATATTCCTTTTTTTAAAATTATTTTTCCATTTATCACATGTTTCGAGTTTAATTTTTAAAAACAGTTTTACGTACTCTTTGAATAAGTCATTTGATTTATTTTCTAAGTTCCAAACTTCAGAAATATTCATTATTTTATATCCTTTTTAATAGCCAATTTCATTTCATCTGTCGTCCAAGTACCTATAAATTATCTTCCGTTATCGCTGTGTTTACATTTTGAATTCCTGATAACGTAACTATCTTCTTATCAAGAGACGATTTAAAGTGTTTAGAATGAAGGGTTTTAGAACATGATCTACATGGTGAAAACAACAGTTTTTCTCCTTTATAAGGTAAGATTATATAATTTCCGAGAAGGTAGTACTTTACATTTTATTAAACCATACCGATTTTTATTATATTTTTCAGTATTAAATATTTTATCAGGATGACCAACTGGATAATAATCAAAGTAATTAACTGTTGGATATAAAGAAGTTACATCTAGGTATCTTCCTTTTTTATTCGCTTTAAATTCATATTTTAATTTAGTAGGTTTACGTCTACCACCATAAAAAGCATCTCTAGGATATAAAGGTTCGATGAAATCTCTTTTCCATTCTTTTTTCATGAATTTTTCATATCTTTATTACTGTCAAAAACACCTTCCCTTATAGTTATTAATACATATCCTTCTTTCCTTACTTTCTTATTAATCTTTTTAGTTCTTTCATATAAATCTTTCATTTGATTTTTGATTTTTGAGATTTATTTGTGTACCAGTAAAACAATTTCTACATCCATGCCAATAGCAGCCATAGAATTAATAAAACTGTATTTTCATGAAATCCATCAACATTTTAAGTTTTATTTCCTAATTTAAATTTTTTCTCCTCCATTCAAAGCATGTTGAATATTAATATTTTTCTTTTTTGAAATATAATCTAACCAAGCAATTGATTTTTTATTATAGTGATCATTATGAATTGTATCATTTTCAATAGCTATAGTATTTTTTTAAAGAATTTATCTCTGTAAATACCCATACACACACCTGTTAATGTTACATATTTAAAAGTATCAATATTTTATAAATTCTTTTTGAAAATCAAATGTTTCATTTTTAACAGTTACACCATTTTTTAAAATTATTTTTTTCATTAGTAACCATTGTATCACATGCATAGTAATATTTTAAGGATATTTACTAACATAATTTTTTGATTATTTTTGGTATTAAAAAGATACAGAAAGTATCCTTTAGCTAATTCAGTTAATCCAAACGTTTTTGGAAATTTTTTAAGTGGTACCATTGTGAAATTTATAGAATCAATAAATCTTATATTGTAAGCAGGAAAATACATATAATTTAATTTATTAGATTAGGAGGTATATAGCAAATACTTTGATGTTATTTTTGAAACAATATTTAGCTAAAAATTGAAAAT
This sequence comes from Latrodectus elegans, assembly GCA_030067965.1. NCBI lineage: Eukaryota > Metazoa > Arthropoda > Arachnida > Araneae > Theridiidae > Latrodectus > Latrodectus elegans. The sequence goes on along the minus strand of CM057817.1, from coordinate 95,864,858 downwards.
CAAATATTTTTCCATAATGAGCTAAACAGGTATATATATTATGATTATGTTTAATAAACCAACAACAAAATTCATTTTCATCTTTAAATATTTTCTCTTTACTTTCATAATCATGACATATTAATAGATTAACTTACTGAACTCCAGTTTCTTGAAGTGTTTCAAGATCAAAGAATATATATTTTTCAGTGTAATCAAATTTATATTTTTCACACCAATCTTTTTGATCTCGTATGAAAGTAAGACACATCTGTTTGCACATACCTCCTTTTGAAGTCTCTTGTTTCATAAAGTATTTATGATCATTCATTAAAAGTCTCCAACAATTTTTACACCTCAGTTCACCACATTTATGATCCTACCGTTTTCTTTCTAAGCTACTTATATTTCTTTTACACTTTAAACATTTTCATAATATCTTACAAACACTATAACCTTTATCATCTTTCGTTTTGTGATTTTCAAAACATTATTTACCTATAGGTTTTCAAAACATTATTTACCTATAAATTTTCACTTGCATTTATTGCAAAATATTTCATCTCCTTTACAATCAGAATTTTGAACAGAACATCTATTACATTTCAAAGGACATTTGTGACGATTAGTTTTCTTATATCTTATTTTACAGTAACTACAATAATGATCTTTTCCTAAAAATCCTGTAATAAAAGTAATGACATTAGAATGATTTGGAATCTTGTATATGTAAATACATGTAGATTTATATTCTCTGGAATATAAACTTTGATTACAGTTTTCTCTACAGTAAATATTAATCTGAATATCTAAGAATTGTTCAAATATTTTAACCTTTTCTAAGCTACATATTTCTAAAGGAATATTACATAAATTATGTAGATTTACAGCTAAGATTTTTTGTAATAAGCGATCTTTTCTAATATAAGCTATATCATTTTCTGTTTGTTAATTGTTGATTTAATTTATCACATAATAATTTTGGATTTTGAACAGCTAGAGAAGTTACAATAGATCTAGATAAACATATATAATTATTATTCTTTATTTGACAAATACATTTCTTTGAAGGATCTGTTTCTGAAAACATTTTTATGATTTATGTCTACCTCTTTCTGGTCTTCAATTACGAGAAAACCAAAAATACATTCAGTTATAACAAGTTCCTTATATTCAGTCTTATTATTTAATGTTTCTAAATATACTTCGTAAGCATCTTTAGTAGACATCATTTTAGGATGAAAAGGAGCACTTAATTTTGGATTATGCACAGTTATATCCACTTTACCATTTATATTTATTATAGCTTTTCTAAATAAATCTGTTAAAATATTAAAATATTGTACAGGTTCAATTTTATTAATCTCTACAATCGTATAAGACTTTCTGTGAGTCATATATTCTACAATTTCTACAATTTCATAATCAGGTTTAAATAACTCATTCAGTTTTACTTTTCTTTTTAATTTTTCTATTTTTGCAGGTTCAAAATCTTTAGTATCCTTATTAAATTTCAAATTATATGAATCAAATACTTTTTTTAATATTTTCTCTTCTCTTTTCTTTTTACCATCTTAATAATCAGAAGTATCTAATATATCTGTCAATGTTTGTTTAAGATTTCCAGTTTTTCTAATATAAGATATTATACATTTAATAATATCATTCCTAAATTTACTTTTGCTTTTTATTTTTAAACATTTTATAACATTTTTCAAATTTTGAATGCTCAAAGTATTTAAAGCATTTTCAATATGAACAAAAGCCATAATTCAATAGAAATATAAATGCAAGAGTTTTTATTTCTATTTATTAGAAAGCAATTTTTATAAAGGGATTTTAAAAATAGAATTTTAAAAATTGGACAACAAGATCTTTCAATTTATTTAGAAAGTATTTTTATAAATGCTTTTGAAAAAGATAAAATAATTTTAAGGATATTAAAATTTAATACTTAGAACTTCTTTAGTAACTATAACAGCTACTAATAATCTTTTATGTTTATTTGATTTTTGATGTCTAGCTTTATGCCATTTAGTACAATAGACTCCACATTCACACAACACACGTTGTGAATATTCCGCAATAGTACATGAAATACAACTATATATGCATAAATATGCATATATAGTTGTATTTCATGTACTATAGCGTATTTCATGTACTATAGTTTTATATGCATAAATATGCATATAAAACTCTTCTTCATTGTTTTTTATCTTACCATCTCTACAATTCATATCCATTTATTATGTTTTATTTCTTTAAATGGGATTTGCAATTCTGATAATAAAATTAATTTCAATGATATTAAAATTATTAATTTTAAAATTATTATTTAATTAATTTCTTAATTATTATTTCTTAAATTATTATTATTTAATTTCTTCTTAAGTGATTTTTAAGTAGAAATTTTTTATATGACGTTTTGAATAATTTTTAAGTAGCCCTAATTTAGGCCTATCTATAAAATAAAAAATTTCTAATTATTTAAACATGCTAAGATCTCATTCCGGTCATTTTTTTTTCTTTAACTTTTAAATTATTTTCTATTCCAAAATATTCACAAATCTTTTTCATGATATACAAATATTGTATAATTTTTTGAAATAATTACAATCTAAATATTTATAAAACATTTCATCATTTTGCAATGTAAAATTTTCATTATGTTTTCTTTTTAAATGTTTGAAAAAATTTATCCTACTTACATATCTGTGTTTCAAAAATGATTGAATATTTATATTATAATAATTTTCATCCCCTGAAGTGTCATAAGTAATATCTTTCTTTTCATACCAAATCAATATTTAAAAGTTTTGAATATTCTTAAAAACTTTTAAATATTGATTTGGTACAGAAATATTATTCTCTTCATCACTATAATAATATATTTTTTCAGCTTGAATGAAATCATCCATTTTTATATTTTCTAATTATAAAATATAGATGGAAGCACTATTCATTGAAAGACTGTTATCACTTGTGAGAATAAAGTTTATTAGATAAAGTTATTAGATAAGCCCAAAAAAATTTAGTTTCGCAGGTCACAGTTAGTATAGTGGTTAGAGTAAAAGAATAGCATGAAGTAGTCCTGAGTTCGAGCCCTGCTTGCTCTTCAAGGAAAAAAAAAAGTTCGAAAACTTTCATGCAACTAAGATAGGGCTGTTAACATAGAACCATGAAATGAAAAAAACGGGGATAGAGATGTGAAAAATGAGGTGGAATGTGTGGCCCAATAATGGGTGTAGGCGCCTCATCCACCAGAAATAAATGTTTGATTTCAAGTTTAAGTCCACCGCACTGAAAAGGCCATTTTGCTATTTTTTTTCTAAATTTATTAGTTGAATATTAATTATTAAGTATATCATTAATTATTTATTTAATATATTTTTCACAAGTAACTAATTTTTTAAGTTATTAATATACTCATTAAATAATTTTTGAAGCAATTAAAATATAAATATATAGATATAAATTTTTTCCTTTTATTATAATTTTTTTATATTCATAAAGATTGTCTTAATCTATAAACCCAAACACATCTAACAAATCAAAACTATCTTCAAATTCTTCAAATATATCTTTAAATATTAATTGCTTGAAATAATGTAATTATAATATTCTTTTTATATGTAATTCCATTATCCTGATATTATCATAACTATCTAATTTAAAATCTGATCTTCCAAAAAATAAAACTATGTGATGATTTCTTTGTCTTAAATTAAGATATTCTAATTCTATTCTAAATGTGTAAATAGTTTGATATTCAATAGTAATATTTTTGTAATATTTTTTCAAACATATTTTTTTAATATAAAATAGTATCCTCTTAAAAAATTAATAGTAAAAATGCCAAATAATAAATTTTAAAGGAAAGGTACAAAACGTCCCCCCTTTTATGAACAAATCTCTAGTAAGTATTTATTAAAATAAATAGAATATTTAATGATTTGAATTATTTTTAAAAAGTATTTATAAAAATGAATTGTTATAAATGACTTCTTTAAAAGACGTATGTTATGAACAAATTAAAGATTATTATTCGTATGGATTGTTTGGAGATTTTAAATTGATAATAGATAAGGAAACAGCATTTTTTTAATGCTACCAATTTATGTAAATCTGTAGGTAAAATATTTAAACATTGGTTGGAAAATTATATCTTTATGGATTTCTATCTATTTTTATGATAAGGTGTATTTAATTGAAAAGAATAATTATGTAAAACATTTAATGAAAGAAATAAAAATGATATTAATAAACTTCAAATTAGATTAGATACAGTACTTATTAAAATAAAAAATATTAAAAATAAAAATGTTGAATTAAACATTGAAAATTTAGAATATAAAGAATTAGAAGAAGATATATCTATTAAAACAATTAATGAGGCAAAGAGACATGTATTTCTAATAATTGAAATAAATGAATCAAAAATCAAATGTCCATATGATGCAATGATAACTCAGAGGAAATCTAAAAATCGACATATAACTAAATTAAAAGAAAAATATACAAAATTAAAGGTTATTTATGAGAAAAAATTATAATCCAAATTCTATTAATTTATTTAATCGGATTAGAGAACATAAAGATAATATAAAAGTATATTTCAAATATTGGTGTAAAATATTTAATAATTATACAATTTTATAATAGATATCGAAAAACTAAACAAAATAAAAACTAAATATCGAAAGATAAATTCTTTGTATTTTAATTTTTCTAATTTATCTTTTATATCTTTTAATAACAAATTCTTGGGAGGTGAGAACTCACCCTACCTTAAATTACCATTATAAAGGAGTGGGTTATTTACCCACCCCTTAATTTTGAATTAAATCTTTTTTATCTAGCCAACTATTATATTCTTCTGGATAATTTAATCACTTTACAAATAACTTGTGTTTCCTTTCTTTTTTATTATTTTTTCAATTTTATATACATTACCTTTTTTATCATATTTAACTAATTCATTCTCATAATAAGTACCTTTAATTTCTTCGTTGTTTAAATCTCTTATTCTATAAGTAATTGGATGTGTATTTAGCACATCAGATATTATAAAAAATTTCACCTGTAAATGTAGGATGATAACCTCTAGTAAACGTTTCTTTATATTTTGAAATTCTTAGTTTATCACCTTCTTTAATTTTTGGTTTTTTGATTATCTTTTTAACATACAAATTATTCTATACAATATTTTCATTTTCTATTTTACTTCCTTCTGTTGTTGTCATTTTAATTGATCTATGATAAGAGTTATTATATTTGTAAACTAATTTATCTAATACATCCATATATCTTCTTGTATTATTAGCTGCTAATTATTTTCTGATTTTTATATTAAAAGTTCTGTTGAATTGTTCAACTATTGAGCATTTAATTTCTGTATTATTAGTATCAAACCACTGAATATCATTTTCTGAAAACAATTTTTGTGTTAAAGAAGATAAGAACTCCAAACCATAATCAGATTGAATATTTAACGGTTATCTCTCTTTGAATATTTTTTAAAAGCATTTGATACCTCTTCACCTGTTTTTCTTTTAATTGGAACAGCCCATGCATATTTACTAAATATATCTATAACAGTTAATATGTAATTGATACCATCATTATATTTACTAAATGGTTTTATGAATAGTAAATCTACTTGCCATTGATCATCAATATAAGATACATAAATCCTTCTTCTCTTAAATTTTCTATTAATTGGTTTATATCTTGTATAAACATCTTGAATATGAAGAAAATCAGTAATATCTTTTTGATTAAATTTAGTTTTTTTTTAACTCATTGATACCACAATAACTTTTTAAAGGATCATAATATACATCTTTTAAAGTGTCATTTGTTTTCAAAAAAAAAAAAAAAAAAAAAAAAAAAAACAGTTTTCTTTGAATTACAATTAACACAAATTCCTTTCATCATAGGTTTTTGGATATAGTAGTTATAACGTCTTTATTATCTGTATGAGTTTTACATTTAAACAGTAAAAGAGTAAACCCATTCCAAATATCCTTTTTCCTTTAATGATTGGTTTAACAATTCCTCTTTCTAATCTTTCACGAATTGTATGATTTGGAATTTCATCTAATTCTTTTAACATATTTGTATCACATATTTTATTTCTTGTTTTAGTATCTTTATTTTTTTAAATAACAAATATCATGTCTATATGCAGTTTCATCAACTCTGTTAATTGGTTTGCTCCATTCTTTGTATGATAAATCTGGATTTAATCTTGTTTTTCCATGCAGTAATTGAGTTCCAGGTCCCATAAATGAATGTCCAGGAAGATGCATTTCAAATGGTAAATTTTATTAATAGACTTATTAATAATACCTTTTCCATTTTTACATTTGCAATTCGTTTTATTACACATTTATTTAGATATAAATTTATATATCAACATACTTATAACCATTTAGTTAAGTTTTCTTGATTAAATGGAATATGAATTAAGATGAATATTGATGAATTAAGATGATTAAGTATTTGAATTAAGATTAATATATCCTAATTGAACTAAGATTAATACATTCTAAATTTACAATATTTTTTTATGCTATAAGAAAATATTGTAAATTTAGAATATATTCATCTTCTCTCATAAACACTTCTTGTTCAGTCAAACTATTTGATTTCAATAAATTTAATAACTGCTTATAAAATTTATAAGCATATTTGTATTCACTCTTTTTAGCAGAGATATTTAAAGACTGATTATTTCAATGACGCCTGCTGTTACAGTCAATGCTGATAAGCGAAGAAAAACGAATCCAGATAAACCAGATGCACTGAATAAAAACTTACTAACTGATAACGAAACAATCAATTTATTCATCAATTGATAAGACTTTCGATAGCTGAAAACTTTCTTTTCCTAATATTCTTCCATTTATAAAGACTCAAAATTTCTTCGATATCTCATATTTTTATTCACTAAATCCAACATAAAGAAATCAAAACGATTTTGAATTGCTTTCTTGTAAAATATTTTAAATTCTTTATTAGTAAGATTTCCATCAATTTCTGTAATTATCTGTTGGATTTCTCTTGGCTGTAAACTAAATAAAATAAAATAAT